>OX578153.1:3645000-3813894 GCA_951213105.1 Amaurobius ferox
GAATGTACTGGTCAAAAGAAACATCTGATAATATCAAAGTCAAGAATGTATTTTGCTGGAAGCCCTTACACAAAATGGTTTATATCTATGAGTGCCAGAAGTCTATAAATGTACATTTCAGTAATGGTTGGTTAAGAAAAGAAGTTTAATTCGGTTTATATCTTTCTTATTTGAAAAGGGGAAAAAAAAAAAAAAAAAAAAATCAGTTTTAAATTGACGTGGCTACTGACTGATTTTCATTAAATTTTATTAAAATTCATATTTAGACTAGAAAAGTTAAATTTTGGTAAATTGTAACTTATTAATGCATATTAAATTCCACCCAGCGACATTCCACCCAGTAAGTTATTCTTACAGCAGATAAATGACTATTGGCGTTCAAAT
Organism: Amaurobius ferox; assembly: GCA_951213105.1. Taxonomy (NCBI): domain Eukaryota; kingdom Metazoa; phylum Arthropoda; class Arachnida; order Araneae; family Amaurobiidae; genus Amaurobius; species Amaurobius ferox. Next base: position 3,645,385 of record OX578153.1, read on the forward strand.
ACAAAAGTATTATCGAAGTATCTTTTCTCATGAATGGAACGAGCTAGATCCACGAGAATGATGTCACCCAATTTATCGCATGGTATTACATATGAAAAGTGAACATGTTTCTCAATAGGAAATATATATTTTTCATTTTATATGACTTTTTGATAATTTTTTTGAAAAATGTGCAATATCTCGAGAACGGTTCGTGTTAGCGTTCTAAAATTTATGTTAATCGTTTTCTAATGAAAAATTACATAAGAAATGTCTATTTGCGTAACTTTATTAGCGGTTTTGATTTTTTGACGATTTTTTCAAAATTTCACTCGAAAATTTAGGGGGGTTCTGAACATTCGATTACATTTGAAAACAATAGGCTTCCAGTGTTTACGGATTGTGATTTTTGTACCAAATTTGGTTCGAATCGGTCCATTTGTTCGTCAGTTATCGTCTCTACAGACTCACTGACACACACACAGGCATCACTTCAAAAATGTTTGATTCGTGATCAGGGATGCTTGAAACGTGCTCTCCCGTCGAAAACTTGAATTCGAATTTTCGACCCCGTCACAGTACTTTCCTTATACATTATGTATATAAGTAATATTTGTTGCAGTTTCGCAAATTAATTGCAATAATTAGTTGGAAAGCTGTACAGGTGTAAACACGGGCGGAAATAACACACTTTCATCCGGCCCAAGATCGCCCATGCGGAGGAGGGGGGGGGGGCACACCATTCGAATGAGAGACCCAAACCTCCAATTATTTTAAAGCTGGAGAAGGCATGAAATAGTCCGGCTTGAAGACCGTCCCGGTCAATAATCTCATGTACTCTACAAAAACTAAATACGCTCCGCCCGACTTTTTAAATAATGAACTTGACCCGGCCCACGCTTCAGGTCGGACTTTAGCTAATGGACCAAGGCCCGGAAGACATCTAATTTATGACTATCACACGTGGAAAAATGTCTATATATGAATAGAACTATAATACGTGGAAAAAGAGAACTCAATGCGTTGAAGGATCGTTAGCGCAACGGACAGACGCGTTAGTGCAGCATCCTATTCTTACGAAAGCGCAGTTTGTCACAATGGCATAAGCGTGTGTCGTATAGAAATTTGCTCAACACACATTGAAACTTTTCTTAATGGCACAAGCACGTGCCGTTTAGAAATTAGCTCATCCGTTGAACATTATTTTTGTGTGCCATCCTATTCCTGGAGGGAAACAATCCTATTCCTGTGTAAGCGCAGTTTATCTCAATCGCACAGTCGTGTGTCTTTTAGAAATTAAGATGACCCTCTTTGAAAATTGCTTTGTTCAACATTGACACAAACGTGTGTGTGAAAATTCTCTTCTCTTTCTGCAACATCCTATTCCTACGTAAGCGCAATTTGCTTCAATGAAACAAGTGTGTGTCGTTTAAAAATTAGCTCAACGCCCATTGAAAATTCTCTTTTCCTAATGGCACAAGCGTGTAACGTTTAGAAATTTGCTCCCGTTTAACTTTTTTTTTCAACATTGGCACAAGCGTGTGTCAAAAAAATCTCTTGCTGCAACAACCCTATACCAATGGCACAAGAATGTGTCTTTTAGAAATCTCTCTGTCCAACATCCTAATCGTAACCGTGACGAATCCTTCGTGCAACAACCTTTAAATCAGTGTAAAATCCATGGACTTAACCGTAACTGATTGCGTTTCATGTAACGGACTTTCTGATTGGTCGAACGATAGTACGCGGCTGGTGCTTCTGATTGGTTAAAGGGGTTGTGGCAGCAGTGATTGCCAAATTTTATACTTTGTAGTATGTAAGCGAAGTACATTATAACACGCCCACTGTCATTGTACCACCCACAGGAGGGCGGGGTTACAATTAAATACATGGAGTTATACAAAAGGCTATTTCCTTGCAATGGTTCTTTTCGCCATCTGGTGTTCACGGTTAAAACACCTAAAAGTTGAAGTCTCACTCATCAATTTTTGTCAAATCTTAAAACTAAGGAGAAAAAAAGTGTAACCGGTAGTAAATTGGAAGTATTTGGTATGTTACTTAACGTTCCACTCTAAAAATTTCACAATTTGTTATTTGAAATAGTTATTACGATTAAAGAAATATATTTAATGTTATCTGCATTTGTAATTACTTTTAACTGCTTATTTTCGTTATGCTGCTCTAAACGTACCCACGCAAATCAGTATAAATGTTACAGTTATATTTTTTGTCAATATTTAATGATTTAAGCAGTATTATTCATGCTATCTTTTGTTTAGGTATTATGTGTTTATGTGCTCAATGAATCTGTCATTTAATTAATGAATGATCAATAAAAAGTTGGACAGGTGTCATTCTTAGTCATCATTCCTGTCTTATTGGATTGTCAATCTCAGGGTTATTAAAAACTTCAAATAAGGAAACTGGGATTGAAGAACCTTCAGAGCATTTAATTAAGTGCATAGAAGGTAATGTGGGAATTAACTTTGTGCCAGTTCGCTAAAAAATGAAAGTACTGCAGTATCGAATGCGGTGTCTTGCGGTAGTGTCAACATTTAACAATTTATAAAGTTTGCAATTTAAAGCCAAGAATTTGCATTCTTATATTTAATATTTTGCTATAGATTTTTAAACTCATTGGTATGCTGTAGCGTAACTGATAGCGTATTAGTCAAGTTGTTTACAAATTAGCGTTTTACTACGGTATTTTCTAAAAGTAGATATGTATGAAATTTAAAAGTTAATTGGTATTCATTTTACATGAGTTATGCTTGACAAATTTTATGTGCTTAAATATGAAATATTTTTATAATTTTACTTCATGTTTTGAAATTATTCATGTATGCATTTTACTTCATATTTTGAATATTATCTGCAAAATTTTTTATCTGGAGTTCAAAGGTTAGGCAAATTAGAATGCATGTAAACTGGCGTTTACTATCCATCTTCTTATTTTAGAATTTATTTGTCTTGTGAACATTTAACAAGTTTGGATACTAAGTTTCTTTTAGATAAACGATTTTTACTATAAAATATGAATTTATCATATATTTAATAGACCTGAAAATAGGAACTCACAGGTTGATTAAGCAAAGCAGTGCCAGTGTGGCTATTAATGAAATAACTTTTGGCCGCTACACGTCTTCCCCATTCTGTTTTAATTAGAAAATTGATCAGAAGTTTACTAACTATACATTTCTTCTTTCCCCAATTCTCATCCCTCATATGTATATAATATAAATATCGCATATTAAGTATATAAAATCATACTTATCGATTTAGCAAAGAAAATGATAGAGTGGCCACTAAATTAAAAAATGTTAAATGAACAGTGGACTGAACATTCTTTTAGACCACTACCTCATTTTTATTTTGAATTAGATTTCTTATTCATGACATACAACATAAAAACACATCCATCTATAAAACATGTATACTAATCTACCAATTGTAAGGCAAATCTGGTTAGAATTATGGTTCCAGAGCAGCAATTAACATCAGTTCACCAGTTTTTATGATTACAAATTTAATATTATTATATATAAGATAAAATTATCTATTTAAAATACGAATTTGTGTTTATAGTATTTTAAAGCTATACTAGTGAAAAAGTATAAAATTCAACATGTAGCTAATATAATATCCTTCAAAGCAATAATACAATCAAAATTTGGCTTTTGTTGATATTACATGTCTTGTGTTTAGGAACAGACTTATTTTTCTAGACATCAATGGCAGGGTGCTTGCTGTTCTTAAAAGACCTTAAAATCTCTCTAATTTCTTATATTGATTTTTTAGGACTTAAAAGTGTTTAAATTCATGCTATTGAAATGCACCTGACCTTGTGTGCATCTATAATGCACAATTTATGAATTCTCTGCGTAAATTTGACCTGAACGTCGAATGGCCTTACTCCTTTAAATATTATTAATTTTATGTTGATACCTATCTGGCAATGCTTTCCAATTGATGTGTTGTTGTTGTTGAAACCCAGACCGTCCGACCTACCAGAAAGGTGTAAGGTAACTGTTTGGACGGTCGGGAAGTGCCACCCAATTTAGACCGGAACCCAGTGGGGGAGGCATCCACAGGGACCGTACCCTCCTTCCCCTACCACCAACCTCTCGGAAGGACTTTCGGACCCACATGTTTAACGTGATCGTACTCCGCATGAACACGGCGGCAGTTTTGGCAGTGGCTGGAATCGAACCCGGGCCTACCGAGTGCAACTCCAGCGCGCTAACCAATGGGCTACCGCGCCCCAATTGATGTGTTGTGAATATCTTGGTGTTGAAGACCCGGACCACTCAACTAACCCAAGGGTTTTCAGTAGCCGTTTGAGTGGTGGGGAATATCTTGGTGTGTCACGGTAGTAAGTAAAGATGTTGCAAAATTCATAACGTTTAAATACTACTTGTACTATACTGCTCATTGTTGTACAAATCTAAGTTAAAATTATAGATCAGAAAATTTAAAAAATGAAAATGATGGAATGATTTTTATTTACATGAATTTTATTTACAATCTTTATTCTTTTGTTTTTAAGTTTCTGCATTAAAAATTCAAGGAATTCATAAAAACTGATTAGATTTTTTAGAAAAATTGTATTTCTGTATTAATTTTCTTTGTGTAGAAGTTATTTCTAAAGTTTATTTTATGAATTTATATTTTTCTCTTTCTCTTATATTTTACAGTTAGTGGAAGAAATATTGCAAAATGTCAGATCCTCCAATCTGTGTCAATGTTTACTCGACTAGTGCTACGTCTGATAATTTAAGCAGGCATGAGATGCTCAATTGGGTAAATGAATGCCTTCAAAGTCATTATTCAAAAATTGAAGAACTTTGTACAGGTAATCAATAGAATCATACGTACTTTCAGTTTATGTAATATATTACTGCTACTTCACTTGATGCCAGCATTGTACTTACTAAATATTTATCTGAAAAGTTGTTACATCATGCTTATGAAAGAAGTGGTATTTATTTTAAATTGTTTAAGACATAGTTTAAAACTTCAAAAGAATAACTTAAAAAATAAATGGTAGGTATTGTAGTATTAACTGCATATCATTGGCGAATATCAACCAAGTTTTGTTTCAGGTGGAAAATGTTTAGCAATTGCCCTTAAGATGGCATCAAATATATCATTATCATTTGAGGCTTGTTTTTTCCTCCACATAGACTCCACGAGATAGAACTTGAGATGGTGGCGAGATGTTCCTCGATGTTTTTTATTTCACCATTTTGCACTTCCCCAGATGCATTCTAAATTCTGTGTGTGTATGCCAGTTTCAGGATCAATGAAATTGAATTTGTGGTTCATTTGGCAGTGAATATAACCAGATTGTTTCAGTTCTTCCGTTTTATACCCCTTCCAACAATCGGAAAAAATGGTCGATCCATCTTTAATGTGCTTTTTTATTTTGTTCATTAATCTGGTAACAGTACAATTGAGGACCATGACAAGAAGTGTTTCTTTTGTTTCGCGACGAACGCCCCCAAAAATCCATTGGAGAGGGACTATTCTTCCAGCATTACTTTTATATCTTGTGAACATACTTTCGCTGATCTCCACAATGCAATCAACACCTCCAATTTTTTCATTTTCAACTTCCGCCATTTCAAGGACGCACATCTCTCATAGATAATTAACTTCCTTTTTAAAAGCAGTATAACACTCCCCATCATGTTTTTGAAGAGATACAAGACTTAACTATTTCTAAAGCATCAGTAAGGCATGCCAGATTTAAATTATCCTTTTGAAGAATCAGAGAAAAAGTGGCCGAGAATACTTAACACCATCATTGTAAAGTGCCATTCACAAAACAAAAGCATACAAGCATAATTTTTTCAAATAGCCTCGATCCTTGGCTTTAACTTTACAATTTTTATCTGCTTGTGCAACATCAGAAAAATAGCTAACAAGTGCAAAATAATTCTTTCTTAGAGCAGCAAAAGCATGCTTTTGTGACAAATGCATCTTGTTCCTCCAACTTGGCCTGGTTTTACCACATTTTCGTTCAGCTCTTTTCCTATAGCTTGGAAATCTCACTAACGTTTTGGAGATTTTTGGAAATGACTATGGACAGAAAGCAGCATGTCCTCTATTTCCTTCCAAAATGAACAAGCTTCCAGTGAATCCTTTACTGCCAGTTCCAATCGATGCTCTGTACAATGAATTTCTACAAGCCAAGGAACATCATCCCTCATCAACTGCATTAACCCAGATTTGGCACCAAAATTTACGGAGGCACCATCAGCACCACCCACCACAATGTGAGACTTCCATTCCACATATTGCATTTCAGTTTGTAGCACAGTCTTTAAAGCAGTTTTTACCCCTTCTGCAGTACTAGATTAAAGATCAATTATACTATCTAATTGCGTCAGAGGTTTCCCATTTTGTAAGTACTTCAAATAAATCAATTCTTTTTCTTTCTGAGATTGATCTGTACTCCCATCAGTTAAAAAATTGATGTAGTGCACATCTTTTCTGAGTAGATAAAAGATGATCCTTCAAAGATTCAGCAATGAACATCGTAAATGTTTTGCAGGCTTTGTTGTTCACAAGTTTCTCCCAAAACAATGCCATGCCATAGGGAAAATGCTAAATGGAAGTTCTTCTTTTGCAAGAAAGTAACTTATGTCAAAAAGCCTTAAAATCAGGGTTGGCAAAAAACCACTTTTTTCTTATTTTGACCAGGCCAGTGGTCAAAACTGGTTTAAACCGGTCAAAATTGGTTTAAACCGGTCAAAACTGGTCGAAATGAAACTGGCTTCTTATAATATTATCAATTACTTCTTATTAATTACTAATTATTAATTATTAATTACTTCTTATATATATATATACATTTGGAATGTAAATAAACAGGTGTTGCCACTTCAATTAAAGTATATGTTGTTGTTGATGATGATTTTTTTCTTCATATTATGGCATTGATATGTTTGAAGAATATATATATATATATATACATTATTATTGTTATATATATACTACAATATGATTCTTTCTTCAAATTTCTTCAAACATATCAATGCCATAACATGAAGAAAAAAAATTCATCATCATCAACATATACTAACTTTAATTGAAGTGGCAACACCTGTTTATTGTTTATTTACATTCCAAATGCCCGGGAAAATGTGTCTGGTATAATAGAGTTTAGTTATAGTTGTGTGTGTTAGTAATAGTTTTTAGAACATACTTCTTTTCAAGATTAAATTGAATTATATTTAATTATGAGTATGAGTAACCTTAATTGTGGAAGAAGGAAGAAAGATCCTATTTGGTAGTTCTTTGAAGAAGTTAAAGGAGAATGTGGAAAAACAATAGGTCGTCAGAAGTGTTTATAGTGTGGGAAGCTTGTAAGTGGTAAGGTTCTAAGAATGAAATCTCATTATGAAAAATGCAAAACCACAAAAAACATTGATCATCCATCAAAAACATCAGATTCCAAAAAAAGAAGTCATAGTGTATCATTAGAAGAAGAAAGTGATACAAGTAAAATTAAATAATTTAATCCAAAGAAATCCATTCATCGACCAAAAATTGATGATAGTTTCATCAAAACTTCTTCAAAAAAAAGTGATGCATTAGATATGGATATAACAAAATTTTATTTTGCATGAACATTCCTTCATTCCTTTCAGTTGTTTAGAAAATTATTACTTTAAAAAGATGATCAGTAATTTAAGATCAGGTTACATGCCACCGACTAGGGAAAAGTTAGCAGAATTGTTGACTGAAATGAACAACGAAGCAGAAAAAATAGCCAAAAAGGATTTGGATGGCCAAAATTTCACAGTAATTCAACATGGTTGGTCCAATATACATAACGAGCCAATTATTGTGAATTCTATATCGACAGGTGCAAAATCTTTTTTCTTGTCATCCGTTTCTCCAAGCAGCAATAAAAAACATTAGACTTTTGTGTATCTTTAGCAAAAGAAGCTATAAAAGAATTGATTGTAATGTTAAAAGTTTCGTCACATGAACACAAAATGAAAAAGATCCGCAAAGATCTTCAAACCGATCAATTAATTGATGGTAACTTTTTCTTCAGTTATGGCTGTGCTGTTGTTGAAACCCAGACCGTCCGACCTACCAGAAAGGTGTAAGGTAACTGTTTGGACGATCGGGAAGTGCCACCCAATTTAGACCGGAACCCAGTGGGGGAGGCATCCACAGGGACCGTACCCTCCTTCCCCTACCACCAACCTCTCGGAAGGACTTTCGGACCCACATGTTTAACGTGATCGTACTCCGCATGAACACTGCGGCAGTGGCTGGAATCGAACCCGAGCCTACCGAGTGCAACTCCAGCGCGCTAACCAATGGACTACCGATGGCTGTGCATGTCATTTTCTAAACTTTTTAGGGAATGATATATCTAACTCCATTAAAACAAGTATGAGTCAAATAATTGAAGTTCAAAAACACTTTCGAAATCATCATGCAGCAAAGAGCTATTTAAGCAAATAGGATGGATCTCTTATTCCCCAATTACCATGTGAAACAAGATGGAATAGTCAAATCACATAAGAAAGTCAAGTATTTTTTTACCCAACTTAAGCCTTTAGCTGCAGCTCTGGATCACCTTCAAGCTGATAATGCCACAGTAGCTGATGTTGTTCATGAATTTCTAAATTTACAAGAAAATCAAGACTTGAAACCTTATGAGACATTGTTGAATAAAAGGCTTGAACAATGTTTAACTCCAGTTCATTTTGCTGCATATATGTTGCATCCAAAATACAAAGGTGAGAAGTTGAACTCCATCCAGGAAGAATATGTACGTCAACTGCTGTTAGATATAAATACAGATTTTCTACCTATATTAATCTAATACCAATCACACACTGATCCTTTTCCAAAATCATATTTTTCAGTTTCTGCAGTAAATGCAAATTCCATATCATGATGGTTATCACTAAAGAAACATATTGATCCTAAATTCTGTGAACTTGTAATTCGCTTGTAATCATGCATTGCATCATCAGCAAGTGTAGAAAGATTATTTTCATCTTTTAGCTTTGTTCAAGACAAAGTAGAAATCGCTTAGGAAAGGAAAGATCCAGCCAACTAGTTAATTGTTACAGAATGCTTAATTCTAAAACCTATATTGCTGCAAATTAAGAAATAAATAGCTATTTGTATTTGAGCAAGTGTTAAATTGTTTATTTATTTTTTTTTTTTTTTTCACTTTTTTTGGTTAAAAAAAATAACAAAAAGCCACTTTTAGGTGGTTTAAACCACTTGAGGCATTTTGGACAGACCGGTTTTAACCGGTTAAAACCGCATTGGTTAAAACCATTCCAACCCTGCTTAAAATACTTTTCATTTCATTTTTATTCATCGATGAAACCACATCCACAATGGACGGTCTGCCCAGCGTTGTTGCCACATGCACTGCATTATATTTTTCCATTGCTTTTACATGCCCTTTATTTTTAGCATGGTTTTCAGCATTGCATTTTTTTATTACAGTGATTCCGTCAATGTAAATATTGCTGGTATTATCCTCGCGTTATAGAATATGCTTTTACCAGTTCAGGGTAACTGCAACAATACTTGCATTTCAGCTTTTCAACAAAAATGCCACACTGAGTCCTCACAATATCTAAATATTTTAATTTCCATCCTACTACATTGAAGCTTTCAGTAGCTTCTCTACCGGTTCATCAATCGAATTCTCAATTTGTTTCTGTATTTTAGCTTTCAGATCAGTGTTAGGAGACCACTTTAGAAAACTCGCCATTTTTGCCACTCTAATCACAGACAAAAAACAACGTGCAATACTGGCTGCTGGTTACTGCTTTGTTTTGATTCGGAGCAAAAATTCTTGGCAGAGTGCCAAACAGGGAGGTGTGCATGTGCAGAAAAGTCCAGATTCGTTCACTTTGCACTTGCTTCCCAAAGCTCAGCTCAACTCGGCTGCTGCGTAATTTTAATTTTTTTTTTTAATAGCTGGTATTTGAAAAAGAAATAATGAAACATTCGATTTTTAACACTCTCAGGAAAACTTGCAGTGAGAACCGTTGTTCGTCATGTCGATTTAAGATATGTTCACGGCATTTGCCATGGTTGCCATGACTTATTTCGAACGTTGGAGTAAATATCTGAATTGTCAATTTTCAGCTTCCAAAAAGAAATTTTAACTTAATAGTTTCTAGAAACTTTTGTTTAGATTAAGTTCTTGGAAATGTCTTTTAAAGTTTCTAATGAATGACAGAATTTTTTAACATAATGGAGTTTTAATACTTATTCATGTATTTCCTGTGTCGGAAATGATATATGGGTTTGTTTTTGCAATTACAGCTGTCTGACCTTTTGGAAATCTGTGAGCTTCGGGAATCAATAAACAAGAGGAAAAGTTGTTCTCTAAAAGGATTCCTTTGTGTTTTTCAGGATTTTTAAAAATCTGTATAAAGAAAACTATTGATGTTTATCAAAAATCTAGCCTCTGGAAGCTGTTTGAAATTTATCTGTATCTTTAAAAAACACTTTGAATAAAAATACAGATTTTCTGCACATCCTTCTTTTTACACCCAAAATGGAGTTTTTACAAGCATTTATAAATCGCATTTTTCGAAAGTCTCAGAGTATATTTTTCTACATTTAATAAAAAGAAAAACTGCATGCTTTTAACAAAGAAAGTGATAGAGTGGCCACTAAACTGAAAAAAAAAAAATTAAATTTACAGTAGACTGAACATTCTTTTAAACCGCTACCTCATTTTTATTTTAAATTATATTTTTTATTCTTGTCATATAACATAAAAACACATTCATCTATAAAAGTTCTCCAGTTTTTATGATTACAAATTTAATATTATTATTTATAAGATAAAATTATCTGTTTAAAATACGAGCTTGTGTTTATTGTATTTTAAAGCTATACTAGTGAAAAAGTATAAAATTCAACATGTAGTAATATAATATCTTTCAGAGCAATAAATTAATTACTCTATATACCAGAAGCGGCGACACGTCAAAATTTCAGTGGCGATATTGCCACTGAAGATGGGCATGAGGATGTTCGACAGCGCTTTGGCTGTATTTGATGTACGTCTGTAGGATGTTTTTTTAATAAAGTGACCTTTGGATCTGATTTAAGATGTCATTTGTTTAGTTGATTTAATAATTACTCTATGTTGTCCGTATCTTAAATAGCACCTGCCACTAAAATAATGCAGATAACGATAACACCACTCAATTTCCAAATCACCTGTTATGAATTAAAATAGTGTTTATGCTCTGTTTTTTCATGCACAATCATATAGTGCAGACATTTGCAAAAAAGTGAAAAGTTTCAGTATGAAAAAAAAATATTGCTATCTCAGCGCGTTTTCATCCAATTTGTGTCGAATTTTAGCACAATACTCATAATAATAATATAATACCAAGTTTAAAAAAATTGTACAAAATCTTTTAAATTTGTAAAGTTTAGTAACTGATAAATTAAATCCACTTAGTTTGCAAGCTGCTGTGTTTTGTTTAGGCAAAATGTCTACCATTTAATCAAAGCATCTGTTTTTCTAGAATGTTGTCTGCAGGGATAAAAAATAAATAGATTTGATTTGACAAATTGCAAAACGGTCAATTTTTGTCTTTAAAAATTCGTAACGTTTAAACTTATTTGAATTTTTAAAATAATCTTGCTGAGGTGCATTGTCCGGGGACATGAAGCACCTCACAAACAAATTTTGCCACTGTCTGACGCTTCAATTTTCTACTGCAGACAACATACACAACCAGACAAACACAAACATCTGTTATTTGTAAAGTATTTTTGATAACTTCTACTTGACCTCTCTTTTTTTTTTTTTCCACATCTTTAATAATTTGGGAGAAAATTTTTAATAATTACTGGACAAATGTCTCCTATAAGTCAGTGGAAGTAAAATAGAAAAAAAAAAAAATCTGTCCATTATAAAGTACATTTGATAATAAATCATGTTTTATTACAGGTGCTGCATATTGTCAATTTATGGATATGCTCTTTCCTGGTAAGTTTTCTTAACTGTTGTTTAGGCATTTCTTTGAAATTTACAATCTTAGGATTAATGCAATTATATTTTAATTTATATTGTAGGAAGTATATCTCTGAAGAAAGTTAAGTTTAAAACAGTATTGGAGCATGAGTATATTCAAAATTTTAAACTGTTACAAGCTGCATTCAAAAGAGTTGGAGCTGACAAGGTATGTAAAATGTTCAAATATTTAACTGTTGTTTTTGATAGATATAGGCAAATTCATTAAATAATTTCTTCTATATAATATGCATACATGAGCATGTTCACTTATTAATTTTTTACAGCACAAAGTGCAGTAAAACTTTTAAATACTAGGTCACTCCCGAACATTTTATATTTTATATCCTAACCTTTGATATAGTGTTATTTGCAGTTTGCACACCATCAAAACATGCAAATGCATTGAAGGTTGAAGTGCAATTAAGGTTGTCTGGCTGAATATCATATATGCACAGAATAAAAGTTTGTATATCAAATAAAAGATCCATCTACTATATCAACACTAAAAACTTGTGTAAAGAATTCTCGCCTGAGTGGGGATCGATCTCCAGCTGGTCTGACTTTGTTCTTATCCACTGAACCAGTGAGACGATTATCTTTCTTTATATATATATATATATATATAAAGAAATACAATCCCAAAAAGTATGAAATTCAAGAAAGAGAAAGGCGCAAATTGCCGCACTATCAAAACATGCCACGGACATGATCAATTGTTGTTTCGGGCGTGCAGAGTCTCTGGGAGCGTTTTCATGAAGTCAAAGCTAGTTTCTAACCAGGAAATAGGGGTCGCAATCCCCCTTGACCTTTCTGCAACCCTGTAAACACAATCATTCCACCTATATATTTTCTTTTTTCATTTTAAATCTTATATATATATATATATATATATATATATATATTTGAAGGTCTCACTGGCAAATTAAAAGTGAAGTTAATTAATGCATTTAAAATAATCTTTTTTAAATTCCACTTATCAGCTTTCTAAATGTGATCTAAATAATATCTAAATGTGAATAAATCTTAATAAAAAGAAATGGCTGTGTCTGTGGTCAGTAGCAGAAAATCTAAGCATCATACGTCCATGAAATTTGGTACACTGGTACTTCAGGACCCGAAAAAGTACACCTTGGCATTATTTTTTTTAAATTTTTAATTAGTTTTTTAGATATTTTATGTTTTAGCATTTTCACACAAATAGGTTCCTCATCAATCAAAAGTATTATCATAGAATTTCTATTTTGATAGAATCAGAAAGATCGAAAAAGTCTCTTTCAAACAAACTTTGAACGGAATCCATACGTTTAACAGATGAATTTTCCTGAATTTAAAAAAAAATATTTTACATGTGTTCAAAACGTCTCCAATTTTTAAATTATAATATAAAAAAGACTGAGAATACGGTTTTTATAATATAACAACAACTTTCTTTACACATTACTCCAAAAAAATATTTCCTGAATTATATATTCCCTTAATAATAATTTTTATAAGGTATTTTTGACATCGGAAATAATCGGCCATTCTTCCTTCAGTCCATCTATTCACAGCTGATCACTACCACCATCTATTAGCAAACATATTTTATAAACCTTCTCTCTTATACATTTTTTTTTTCTTTCTACGTTTGCTGAGAATTGTGTGTGGAATGCAGTTAAACTAATTCCGCATTTTGTTGGGAGTTATACGCTGTTCACATTACAACTTTTGGTCCAGATCAAGCAATGGTTCACTGTGAATTGGTTCCAAATGATCCAGGTGCTTTCAGATTAGAAATTTAGTTATGCCATTTTGCCAACATAAGGCACTGTGCAATATCCGCAAAACACTTTTCGCCTCACATACGTGATTCTATTTTGTTTTGACAGTGTTTGGAGAAATCGCTTCATGAGACTTTTCACTGGAGTTAAATAAAAATAAAGTATATAACAAAATTAAGGAGGTAACATATCTAATGTGCACAATTTATTTCAGCCCTGAAGCAATTTGAAGTTAGTTACATAAAATAATGAAACTACAGTTTACTATTAGTTATTTCGAATGTCTTTGTTAGCTTTTACCTTCATCCAGTCTCATAATAGACGTTTTAAAATTTAGAAAGATCTCAAGAAGTTTTAGTAGTACATTCTTAAGACAAAAAAATCGACGCACCAAGCAAGAATTATCCAAATGAGACAAACTTTGGTATGTGTAATGTGGATGTACAGAAAAAGAAATGATTAGAATTTCAGAACAATTGGATGATTTATTGCACTGAAAGATCTACACAAAGTGAGCATGTCAATATGGTGTTGGTCCACCTCTGGTCTTGATGGTCCACCTCTGGCCTCACACCGAAGTGTTCAATTTTTGGAATAAAGGAGAAACATCCCTTTTAAAATGTGATAGAGGCAAATTTGGTATATGGGCGAATCATCTGATAAAAAACACAAGAAGAATAGAGTTTTTAAAAAATGTATATTTAAGGGGGTGGGTATTTTACACAAGAACATTCAAAAGGTGAAATAATAGAAAAAGCATGCTTCGCGATGAGATAGAGACTTCAAATTTAGTGTATGGGTAAAAAGTTGGAAAAGAAAAAAATGTGCAATTTCAATTTTCCAACATTTGCTATTGTAGGGGGTGCCACTCACTAAAATATTCGATTTGCCTAACAAATGAAAAACGCCTCCTTTACAATGTGATAGAGGCTTGAAATTTCGTATATGGGCTAACCATTTGATTAAAAAAACCAAGATGAATGCGGTTTTACAAAAATGTTCATTAAGAGGGTGCTATACAGAAAAATGATCGAAAGGTGAAGTGATAGAAGAAACATGTTTCCCAATCGGATAGAAGCTTTAAATTTGGTGTATGGGTAGATAGTTTGAAAGGAAGAAAGTGTGAAATTTCAGATTTTCAATATTTGCTACTTTAAGGGTTGTCGCACACTAATATATTCAATTTTCCAAATAAATGAGACACACTTCCTTTTAAATGTGATAGAGGCTTGGTATTTAGTATGTGGGCCAGTCATCAGATAAAAAAACCCAAGATGAACAGATTTTTTTCAAAAATGTTCATTTATGGGTGTGTTCCACAGAAAACGTTTGAATGGAGAAATGATAAAATAGCATGCTTCGGGATGAGATAGACTTTAATATGGTGTACAGGTATATAGTTCGAAAAGAAGTGCACAATTTAAGTTTTCTAATATTTTCTTTAGGGGGTTTTGCAATCCAGAATATTCGATTTGCTGAATAAATGTGAAACGTGAATTATTCAAAAATGTACATTATATTCAGAGATTGCTTATTGCGAAACTGTTGGTTTTCAACGGGTATTTGGCTAGTCTTATATTCTAATTGCCAATTGTCCATTTGCTTGTCATGCCTTTTTTAGTCACTTCCCAAGTAGATAGAGACTAGCAATTTGGTACATGGGTCAATTGTTACATAAAACCCACTGGAAACATTGAATTTTTCAAAAACGTTCCGTACAGAGGATGCTCGACACCAAAACATTTGAAAAGTGAAATGATAGGAACGCATACGTTGAGCTGAGACAGAGACTTCAAATTTGGTGTATGGGTAAACCGTTCGAAAGGAAGAAAGTGTGCAATTTCAGATTTTCAATATTTGTTAATTTAGGGGGTGCCCCACACCAAAATATTCGATTTGCCAAACAAATAAGATACGCTTGCTTTAAAATTTGACAAAGGATTGAAAATTTTGGTATATGAGCTAATCATTTGATGAAAACACACAACACAAAAGAGTTTTTCAAAAATGTTCGTTTAAGAGGGTGGTCCAGAGAGAAACTTTTGAAAGGTGAAATGACGAAAAACTATGCTTTGGGATGGGATAGAGGCTTCAAATTTGAAGTATGGATAGATAGTTTGTGCATGGAAAGGAAGAGTTTGTGCAATTTAAGTTTTCCCATATTTTCTACTTTAGGGGGTGCCACAAACCCAAATGTTTGATTTTCAGAATAAATGAGAAACACCCTTTTTAAAATGTGATAGAGGCCTGATATCTGATATATGGAGCAATCATCTGATAGAAAACCCAAGAAGAATAGAGTTTTTTTTAAAAAAAGTTCATTTAACCCTTTCACGAGGATTGGCACGCCCGCGTGCCGGCTGCGAACTTGCATTCAAGGACGTACGGCACGCACTGGTGCTGGGGAGAACTTTACCATAAATGCCGACCCGGCCATTCAATTTGCTGCTCTAAGTCCTTGGACGAGCCGAATGGTCTGGGCTTTCGACCATAAACGCCGAGTGGCACGTATTGGTGTTTTTACGTGGAAAGTTTTCATTTGAATTTATTTGTCTACTAGATGGCGTTAAATGCCCGCGGAAGCAAATTAATTGTATTTTATAGATGTTTGACCTTGGCACAAGGAGAATCCAATGAATTATTTCTCCATTTGGAGCGGGGTTGGGGGGGACATGGTTCTGTAAAGTAAACAGACAGCTCACTTCTCGCAGCATAAACAATTTTATAATTGAGTTTCGGATCTCGTTCTGATTTTAGCTTTTATTGATTTCATTGCTGAATTAGAGGAATATAAGAGAGTATTTTTTTTGGGGTGGGTGGGGGAGGGGGAGTGATAAAGGAATGTGCGGCAATGAAATGATTAGGTTATTTCGGATAAAAGTATGGCTGGTTTGAAACGCTAACGTTTTCTTTCTGTGGAAGAATATGTACGTATGGTAAACGAACCAGACAGTAATGAAAGCGCTGCATATAGTGAAGATTTGTGGATGATGAATCTGAAAATGCAATTGATTCTTCAGATTCTGAGTGTACTATTATTACAACGCCGCCAGCTTCATTTTAAGATATGAGGGGTGGAAATTTTAATGTTTTGCTCCCCCTTCTCATATTTGACTGACCATAACTCTGGAATCAATAAAGTTAGAAACTTGAATTTGGTATCATTTGAAAGCTTGTAATATGAGCTTTAAAATGATATACAGCATGCATAGTTTTTTTTATATTTCAGCTTTTTTATATGTGACCTTGGATTTTGACCTTGAATATTTCCAAAACATATCATTTTAAAAATCTGAAAAAAATATATTTTGTACACACTGTTATGTTCCTTATTTGTGCCAAGTTTCATATTGGGGAAACTAGGGGATCAGATATTATTTAAACTTCAATGTTTCTCGTGTGTGGCCAAAAATCAATACAGTATTTAAAGTCAGGTGTTTGTGTCTAAATGTGTCATAATCACACTGATAATGCAACATTAGAATAATGAAAGAACCATTTAATCTAATATACAATGAGTAGATTACGTAAAAAATAAAATTATACAGATTATCTTTTAAGTCAAACCTGACTTAACAATTACTTTTTCTTTTTGACAATGTTTGATTTGCTAGGTTGCTTTCTGCTTCTGTAATTTTATATGTCCTGCCAGTCGCTGTACTTGGGTCAACCTTTGTTAAAACAGACTGCTTGGACACCCACAAAATGTCAGTATGAAGGATAAACAAATGATGGTGATGGACCATGTGGGTGTAGAAAATTGATCTGATTTCATCAGAAGATGTATTCACATTAAGAACACAGCCCAACCACCAGGTAGAATCATACATGCAGGTCACAAATCCTTGTATTTCTTCTAATGCCAAAAACATACCTGCAGGAATTGCACACGTCCCCAATGAATATTCACTTGAGTTAGAAAAATACTTCACTTGGACAACACCTTTTTTAATGGGCACAAATGAATGGAACTGCTGAGTGCCAGGAACAGTCACTGCTTCTGAAAAACGGCCTTCAAGTAACTTCTCTTCAGCGGCATACTCTTCTTGTGCTACATAGGTAAAGTTGATGTTCCGAATGTTTGATTTTGCCAAATCAAACAGTTGACGAGGAGTCATAATTTGTTCACTGTACGGTCTTTGTAAACTGGCCTTTGCTGCCAAACGTTTGACCGTTCCACCAATGCCATCACATGCACTCTTCCCATGGGAAGTTGCAAAAAATGCCATTCAGCTGGAATGGCAAAATCATCTTCATGTAATGTCAGATTTAGAAAATTTTTACAATTCTTGTATTGACCTGAACATCCATCAGAGAAATAATAAATTTTTTTAATAGTAACTTTGCATATCTCTGCTAGATGACTTATAAGGTATTTCTGAAACAGATGAACTGTAACGGTATTGTGTGTCATGCAGTCTGAAATAATGGCTAAGTTTCCATGAGTTTTCATCTAAAAAATAGGCAACAAAGGGATGAATTGTTGCTTGGGCATTATTCCAGTGAAAACCTTGTGCTGCATCCTGAAGAAGAAAAGAATAATTTTCAGCAAAATCCTCCAGCGCAATTACTTCATTAATTTTTAAATTTACTTTTAACTCTTTTAAAAATGTTGCTTTTTCAGTTGCAATAAGTGAATGCTGTAGCAAGAGCTGCAACTTTTCTAAAAGAAAAGCAGTAAAGTCCTCACTAGATTTTACTAGTGTTTCTAAAGTTGATCTATCAGTTGATAGCCACTGCTTAAATGTAATATTTTCAACTCCATTGGCATTAAAAAAGTCAGAAATCTTTAGTGCTAAATTTTCTGAACCTGGACATTCACTGCATTTACCAAAGTAACATGCTGGCTGTGCTGGATTACAACGATAAACAATGTTGGTATGTTTAAATAATCATTTTCTTCTTCTTTTGTGAAATTTGACAGAATAGCAGCCAACATCAGTTTTATATTCTGATGAATTGTATATACGCATACAGCATGTGTGAATGAATGAATGATATGAAGGTGGGTGGCTCCAGAAGAGCCTAGCACATCGACCAGAGGTCTATTGTACTACCCCAAAAAGTGAAGGTCCCTAAGAGAAGAGACCAGTAGCCGATGCAAACATAAGCAGGCACTTGACAGGAATGTCGTTCAGCTCACAGGGTTCAATCACATGACGACCAATGTGTTCGAATCTGTGAGCAGAGTAGGCCTCACATTCACACAGAATGTGAGCTGCAGTTTCTTCGCTGTAATTGCAGCCTCTGCAAAGCGAATCCTTGGAGACACCCATAATATTAAGATGTCTCTTGAGAGTGCAGTGCCCAGTAAGGAGCCCAACAGCTCTCCTGATGCCAGTTCTACTGAGCCTAAAAAGTTCCTTTTGACGTGCACTAGGGCAATTACAGTTGAGAATTTTCGCTTGCCTTTGTCCCTTAGTGTCACGCCAGTTCTTGCATTGAAGCTTCCTGAAGATGTCAAAGACAATTCTTCTGATAAGATCATTGGGAATACCCAAGGCTGGCTCAGGGCCCACAAAAGGAGTACTAGAGCCTTTCCTAGCAAGTTCATCTGCCAATTCATTGCCAGGAATGCCCGAATGACCAGGCACCCAGTACAGAATGACACTATTATTACTAGCAATTTTACAGAGAGCTTTATAGCATTCCCAGACAAGGGAAGACGTCACAGTGAATTTCCCCAGAGCCATAAGAGCAGCCTGACTGTCAGAACAAATGAAAATCTGGCTATTCTCGTACTTTCTGTCATAGCAAATTCTACAACACATAAGAATGGCAAATACTTCAGCCTGAAAGACAGTAGCAAAATTGCCAAGCGGATAAGATAGCTTAGTGCCATCATCAGGGCAACAGACTCCCGCACCAGTACTTGTGCCAATCTTCGAGCCATCAGTGTACCATACAAAGCAATTATGTTTATTGTAGGTTGGAGTCCTCTTCCAATCATCCCGCGAGGGGACAAGAATTTCATAAGGCTTATCAAACGTAAATTTGACATGTATGCCATCAGGTGGCATACAAAAATAAGGATGCCTAGCAACATTACTGTTAAGTTCACCCCAAGATAGATACCTTGAGTAATCTTTCCAGTGTTTCAGATATTTGAGTCTGTTCATGCAGATAAGTGCTTCTGCCTCAATACGCATATAGAGCGGATGCAAGCCAAGTAAAAGTTCAAGAGTTGCAGTAGGAGTGGTTTTCATGCATCCGGAGATTGCAATGCACACCATCCTTTGAAGCTTAACTAAATCAAGTTTAGCAGTTTCACTTCTAATTCTGGACCACCAAACAATGGATCCATAAGAAATGATAGGACAGACTATCATCGAGTAAATCCAATGAATAGCTCTGGGATTAAGGCCCCAGGTTTTCCCAATAGCATTCCTACAAGACCAGAAGATTCTTCTGGCTTTAGTTGTGCAGTAGTCCAAGTGTCTCTTCCAATTAAGTTCCTTGTCAAAGTAAATTCCCAAGAATTTAACCTCCTTGGAGCAAATAAGCTTCTGTCCAAAGAAGCAAATATTCCCAAGATTAAGTATGCGTTTCCTTGTAAACGCAACTAAAGCAGTCTTCTGCGGATTAACCGTAAGACCTGCATTTTTACACCATGTTTCAACCCGAGAGCAGTAGACAAGAGCAGTAGACATCATGTCAGAGACAGTGTTGCCAAATTTGCCCCTGGCAACGATGACAACATCGTCAGCATATCCAATGCAAGAAACACCAGAGATATTAATGCTTTCCAGAAGAGAGTCCACAACAAGACACCAGAGAATTGGTGAGAGCACACCCCCTTGTGGACAGCCCGAAAGTGCATGCACAGTCATACTTTCACCAAGTAAAGATGCACAGATATACCTGTTAGATAACAGGTTCTTGATCCAATAAGATATCGTGGTATCAACACCTCTTCTGTTGAGAGCAACAAGAATGGTGTCAATAGGTACTTTATCAAAGGCACCTTCAATGTCAAGAAAGGTAGCAAGAGCAATTTCCTTGGCATTGAGATTTCTCTCTAAAATAAAGGAGAGACTGTAAAGAGCAGTGTCCGTAGATTTGCCCGGTTGATAGGTATGTTGAGAACTAGACAAGGGCTTAGAGGCCAGAATCACTTCCCTTAAATACCTATCGATAAGTTTTTCAATAGTCTTAAGCAGAAAAGACGTAAGGCTGATAGGCCTAAAAGATTTGGCCTCATAGTAATTGTCCTTTCCAATTTTTGGAATGAAGATTACCCTAGTATGCCTCCACGCATTTGGTATATGACCAAGGGCAATACAAGCTCTGTAGATGTTGCAGAGAATAGGAGCAAGCATCTCTATTCCCTCCTGGAGAAGAATAGGAATGATGCCATCAGTTCCCGGAGTTTTATAGGGTTTATGGGAATTAATTTCCCATTTAACCCTATCAAGAGTAACAATGCTCCTAGCAATACCCCAGCTATTGTCGCCAGACAAGGTGGAGCAAGCAATACCACTGTCATTCTGAACAACAGGATGAGAAACCGGAAAGTGAACTCTGAAGAGCTCACTAAGGGTCTCCTCACCAGTGACAGTAAAGTCACCATTGGGCTTCTTGACAGTGTTAAGTTTACAATTTCTGTCTCTAGCCATCAACTTAACAAGTTTTGCAACGGCAGGAGTATCATTAATACCTTCGCAGTATGTTCTCCAAGAATTTATCTTGGCATCCCTAACTGCTTTATTATAGGAGGTGAGGGCAGATTTATAAGTCTGCCAATCACCATTCTTCTTGGCTCTATTAAAGAGCTTCCTGCATTTCCCACGCAACCGGCTGAGCTCACTAGACCACCAAGGAACAGTCCTTGGGGAGTCAGCTATGGTGGTTCTGCAGTTGCTATGAAAGGTACCGATGATGGCCTGTTGCACAGAGTCAACAGCCAGATCCACGCTTTCAATAGAGGAATACTCACCAATGTGATTCGCCAAATTGGCCCTAAGGTCTTCTTTGTAGGAACCCCAATTCGTCTTCCTAGGGTTCCTACCTTTGTCCTCTAAAACAGTTACAGGACCTTTAACAGAAAAGGAAATTAATTGATGGTCAGACAAAGATATATCATCTGAAACCCTCCAATCAATTACGGACTCAAAAGCAGAACTATTACACAGGCTAATGTCTCCGGCCACACAACTTGATACCATAAACCCCCTGGGTTGGTCGTGTGGTCTGGGCCTTCAACAGGCTAATGTCTAACTGTTACCTTACACCTTTCTGGTAGGTCGGACGGTCTGGGTTTTAACAACAGGCTAATGTCTATAACCTCGCGACGTTTTAAAGTCACAAAGGTAGGAGTATTACCCTTATTAAGTAAATAGAGCTTATGAAGAAGGATCTGATCCAAGAGATCATCACCCCTACGGTTACAGTTACTACTGCCCCAAACAGTGTTATGGGCATTTGCATCGCAACCAATGATCATTTTTTTATTATTACAGTACTCAGTAAGATTAATAATGACCTTAGAGAGAGTTTCCTTATCTTCATAAGGAAGATAGGCAGAAGCAAAGATGTAATCCATCATATGTTCGTCAGTTTTAAGTTTCACATTGATAGCAACATTGTCACCATCAAGGAATTTAACCAGATGAACAGCATTGAGCTTGTTGCTAACAGCAATACAGGCTCTGGGTCTGGTACAGGATGTGTCATAAAAGACACTGAATCCTTTGATCCCTAGACCCAAAATCTTTCCATTACAGGTCCAGGGTTCTTGGATAAGAGCAATATCAGCTCTACCATTGAAAAGCCTTTTGCTAAGAATAGCAGAGGCAGATCGACTGTGATGCAGATTAATTTGCACAACCTTAAGACAGCCCATAAACAAAAAGAAGAAAAGGGCACAGAAAGACTAGGAGAAAGAAATTCACCTAGTATCATGACAATGATCAGCATCAAGCATGATATCATTGTCAAAATCCTTCATGCGTTTTTCCAACTCATCATCCGAGATCGGAGGGTTAGCATGAAGTGTAACATCTGAACCAGAAGCAATTTCTAGATCGTTAAGTCTAGGTATCATAGTCTCAAGACTACCAATACTTACCTGAGAGGAGGTCGCCCGGTCTGCTGGCTGTTCCTCCATCTCCATCTTCCCCTTAGGCTTTTCGTTTGGATCACGAAGAATCTTGAAGACTCCACGGTCCAAACCGGTGAATGCACCAAGGTCAGCTTTGCGAATCGCATCCGCAGCCTCCGAATCCACCTCGAAGATCCATCTTACAGAGTGGGGTTCCACAAAATTTTGCAGAACACGCCACTCCTCAGACTTCAACTCCGGGTTGAAACGGTTCAGCCGTTTCAGCAAGACACTCGGCTCCTTGGTGTACACGTCCCTGGTTTTAAATGCCACCTTGACAGGTTTGGGAAGGTCATTAGCACTCAATACAGCATGTGTGCCACTGGCACCAGCTAGAACACAATTCTTTGGCCAAAGCTCGGCAAATTTTGAAAAGCCAACTTTGGTTTCAGGATACAATTCTTTAAAGCGAATATAAATTTCATTCAAATTACCCAATATAAGATGCTTTTGTGCATGAGTTTTAATTCCATTGACATAAATTGAAAGAAAATCTTTTTTCCCTGGCATAGGAAATATTCAAGGTCAAAAGTCAAGGTCAGATATTAAAATCTGTATAATTTGAAACATTGAAGTTTAAATAATATCTGATCTCCTAGTTTCCCCCATATGAAACTTGGCGCAAATAAGGAGCATAACAGTGTGTACAAAATATATTTTTTTCAGATTTTTAAAATGATATGTTTCGGAAATATTCAAGGTCAAAGGTCAATTTGAATGACCTTCAAAATTTAAAATTGTACTTTTGTATCATGTAATATATCATCTTAAAGCTTGTTTCAAGATCTTTAAAATGAAGTCAATTTTATGTATGTAGTGCAATTAGAATAGTAGTTACATGCATTTGAAAAGTACTCCGACCATCAAAATTTGATGATTTTTGATTTTTTGTAATGGCCACCAATCAAAAAGTATTTGTCTTAAAAATCTAAAAACTTGGATTTTTACTAATGTGTCCAAATACTACCCCTGTATAAAATTTCAGAAAAATCGGAGGGGGTCAACTTGAAAATCGCATTTTTTTGGTTGATTTGACATGGAATGACCCTTCTCCCCCCTGATATTTTATACCTGAATTCTCCCCCCCCCCTCCCAATATTTTCCTATGTTCTTGTATTTTTTTTAGGGCAAACTATATTAAACATTTACTCAAAATTTTGTGGATACTTTCAAAGTGCATCCATTTTGAAGGAGACTCTTCCATTTTACAATGTAGAGCTCTCTCATGCCTGTAAAAGTATGTAATTGGCTAATGATAAAATAGCTATAAAATGTAAATTTGAAAAATTACAGTACTGGAAAAATATCTACCAATATGTTCTCGTTAAATTCTTAATTTTTATAATTTTTATGCGAACTTCTTTGGGCGATCCTTCGAAGCCATGTCCTCTTAGTTCAGTTGATATTTTATTGTGTACTGAATGATTTTGTGTAGCCCTACTCAGGTCCTTGTAATTCTCCTCCCAAAAATAAATTAATGCTCTTATTTCATTGCTATCTGGCCATCGTCAGGACACAGTTGGAAATGGGACTCGTCACTAAAGACTAAATGTCTTTGCATACGAAATTTCATTACATTCGGACAATTCCTTCTTGGTGCGTCGAGTTTTTGTTATAGAGTATATATATATGGACTCTATGGATCTTCAACACATGAAAAGTATATATATATATATTGTTTAAATTCATGAAAATTAATCGTATGGATTCTAAAGTTTGTTTGGAAGATAATTTTTTTATTTTTTTGATGGTGTTAAGATGGAAACTTTGCAATAATTTTGGTTGCTTAAGGACTGATTTGTGTGAAAATTGCTCAAAATCATTCTAAAACATAAAATAATTAAAAAATTAATTCGAATTAAAAAAATAATAATAATGCTGTAGTGCACCTTCTCACATCCAAAAATGTTATAAATATGGTGTAAAATATTCCAAGAAACTCATGTACATTTTAAAGATAATTCAAATGCAATTTTTGTGGTACAACTAAGCTGGAAACTTTTTACAACATATTGAATAGTTATATGCAGGCATTATCTTATTAATTGTATTAAGCCTTACTTTAAAGTATTTTGTTACCATTAATTCATGCTGTGCAAACAGTGATCAATAACCAAATTTCTGACAAATTTAACTTTTTACAAATAATTGGAATTTCCACCTTTATTTAGAAAGCACTCTAAGTCAGGGTGTTTAACTTTCTGGAAAACATGAAAGACCCAAGGAATTTTGATCACCATGAAGATTTATTCTTACCCTGGAAGTTTATCTAGTGATGAAAATGAGAAATGATTTTTAATGTGTTTCTTTTATTAATTAATCATTTTGGATTGCAGAAATCTTGCATAATTTACCAATTTTTCATGTATTTTTTATTGCACTGTTTGACCGTGAAAGTATTTTCTACTAGAACAAATTACTTGGTGTGTTGACCAGGCTCTATATAAGCCTCTGCTACTTAAATAATATAGATACAAATAACACCACTGAATTTTCAAATCACCTGTTTCAAACCAAAATCATTTCGCACTCAGTTTTTTTGTGCACAACCACGCCATTTAAAAATACAATGCGGGTGTAATATACTCCTTTTGATATGCCCTAAATAAGCATGCTGCAGTTCACCACTCATGTGCACAAAACATCTGATTTGTCAATCATTGACATAATGATTAAAAAATGTATTTATCTTTTAATTCGCAAAATTAGAAGAACAGTATTCAAGATTATTAAATTTTTGGATTGCTTAAAATGAACAGAAACACTTGAAGTCGCAAAATAGGAAAAAAAAGTTCCTTTACTCTGGATGTAATAAAAAAAATTGCTATTTCAGCAAGTTTTCATTCGATTGGAGTGAAATTTTCAGAGAACACTTATAATATTGAAATACTTATATATTTCAAAAATACTTATATATTTCAAAACATTGTATTTAAATTCATGAATTTATAAAATAGTAAATAAAATAGCACTTGCCTAGACAAAAGTCTAAGATATTGTTCACAGGTCACCTACTGTTAATTTGACTGCTTTTTATTATCTCTCTCAGAATAAAACTGATTTTAAAGTAGAAATGTCATCTGATGTTCGGCTTTAAATATTCAAAATTTTAAAGTATCAAACATTTTTTTATGTACTATAATAAATAATTTTTATTCTTTAAAAATTCATTCTTATATGTGAATTAAAAGAAAGTGTATTAATGAAGCAATTTAGAGTTTCATTAATACTCATTTACCACTTATATGGAATCTAGCATTTATTGTGCAAAAACTCTGTAAAATTCAGGGGATTTTGATTTGTAGTTTTTTTACCCTCTTTAAATAGATTTTTATTGTACAACTGAGATACTTTTTTTGCAGCTTATTATTTAATAGTTATTTATTTAATTGCAGTCATTTTTTTTATATTTGTTGAAAAATTATGTTTAAAATGGGTTTTTTCCCCCCTAAAATATTCTGTTTTTGTGGTAGGACATCATCTATATATACTAATTGCCAAGTGTCTGTCTGTCTGTCATGCTTTTTTTTAGGCACTTCCCGAATAGATAGAGACTTGCAATTTAGTACCCGGCTCGATCGTTCGATAAAAACCCCTGGAAAAATCGAATTTTTCAAAAACGTTCTCTAGAGGGAGTGCTCCACACCGAAAAGTGAAATGATGGGAAAACATACTTTGCCATATGATAGAGACTTAAAATTTGGTGTATGGGTAAATCATTCAAAAGGAAGAAAGTGTAAAATTTCAGATTTCCAATATTTTCTACTTAAGGGGGTGCCGCACACTAAAACGTTCGAAAAGTGAAATGATAGGAAAGCATGCTTTGCGATGAGATAGAGACTTCAAATTTGGTGTATGGATAAATCGTTCGAAAAGAAGAAAGTGTGCAATTTCAGATTTCCAATATTTTCTACTTTAGGGGGTGCCGCACACCAAAATGTTCGATTTATCGAATAAATGAGAAACAGCTCTTTTAAAATTTGATAGACTTAAAATTAGGTATATGGATTAACCATTTGATGAAAACACCCAAGACGAATATAGTTTTCCAAAAATGTTCGTTTAAGGGGGTACTCCATAGGAAAACGTTCGAAAGGTGAATTGATAAGAAAACATACTTCGGGATGAGATAGAGATTTGAAATTTGGTGTACAGGTAGATAGTTTGGAAGGAAGAAAGTGTACAATTTCAGTTTTCCAATATTTTCTACTTTAGGGGGTGTCGCACACAAAAATGTTCGATTTTCGGAATGAAATAGAAACACCCCTTTTAGAATGTGATAGAGGCTTGATATTTGGTTTATGGGCGAATCATTTAATAGAAAACCCAAGAAGAATGGAGTTTTTCAAAAATGTATATTTAAGGGAGGGGGGGGGGGTACTCCACAGAAAATCATTCAAAAGGTGAAATGATAGAAAAAGCATGCTTCGCGGTGAGATAGAGACTTCAAATTTGGTTTACGTGTAGATAGTTAGAAAGGAAGAAAGTGTGCCATTTCAGTTTTCCAACATTTGCTATTGTAGGGGGTGCCGCACACTAGAATGTTCGATTTGACAAACAAATGAAAAACGCCTCCTTTACAAAGTGATAGAGGCTTGAAATTCAGTATATGGGGTATTATTTGATAAAAAACCCTTAAGATTAATACGGTTGTTTTTCAAAAATGATCATTTAAGGGTTCAACACAGAAAAACGTTCGAAATATGAAGTGATAGAAAAACATGCTTCACGATAGGATAGAGACATCAGATTTGGTGTACTGGTAGATAGTTTGAAAGGAAGAAAGTGTGCAAATTCAGATTTCCAATATTTGCAACTTTAGGACGTGCCGAACACCAATATGTTCGATTTTCAGAATAAATGAGACACGCTTCCTTTTAAATGTGATAGAGGCTTGATATTTGGTATATGGGCCAATCCTCTGATAAGAAACCCAAGGCGAATAGAGTTTTAAAAAAATGTTCATTTATGGGTGTGCTCCACAGAAAAATGTTCGAAAGGGGAGATGATAAAATAGTATGCTTCGGAATGAGATAGAGACTTTAATTTGGTGTACTGGTAGATAGTTCAAAACGAAGACGTGCGCAATTTAAAATTTACAATATTTTCTTCTTTAGGGGGTTCCACACACTAAAATATTCGATTTGCCAAATAAATGTGAAATGACAATATTCAGGGGTTGCTTATTGGGAGACTGTTGATTTTCAACGGGTATTCGGCTAGTAATTTACATAATGACATTAGGATTTTATGCCATGTTTTCACAGATTGTATGTATGACATTATAGACCAGTCAGTTTAAGATTTTCTGATTTTGATCAACAATCATGCAAATTCTCTCTGAAGAAGTTGGCATTCATGCAAAATGTATGAGCCATTGAAGGCTCATTATCACAGAACTGGTGTGCTTTACTCGTGTGCACAGATAGCATCTGCTGTGCAGACTTGCTTTTATTTATGCAGTATGCCGATCTGGCATTTCTGTACGTCGCTTTCTGTTTTACTCTGAATGTAAGTTCTTCTAGTTGAAGTTGTAAATAAAATTATCAGATTCAAAAGTTTCTGATTCTATGCCATGTTGTCACTGATTGTATGTGATATTATCAACCAGTTAGTTTTGGGTTTCTTAGATTTGATCGACAATCATGCAAGTTATCTCTCAAGAAATTGGGGGTGTTGCATATACATTTGCATATGTCCATGACATCATCAATTTGATGTGTACAAATACTGCGAGCACAGGATGGGATAGATCAGTAGTTAAAGCATGGTGATTGCACTCGTAGGACTAGAGTTCGGTTCCCAGCTCTGTGCCCAAACTGTCTCTGTCTCTGTGCAGAATACAAAAAGTTAAATCTGTGGGTCTGCAAGTCTTTCTGAGAGGTGGGTGACAGGGGAAGGAGGGTACTGTCGTTGTAGATATCATCTCCACTGGGTTCCAGTCTAAAGTGGGTAGCACTACCCCAGCTGTCTAAACAGATACCATACACCTTTGGGCGTAGGTCTGTGTCGAAAAAAAGAATATACTGCGAACCAGTGAAGACTTCATCGCAAATTTTGTATGCTTCACTCGTGTGCACTGATAGCTGTTGGGTTATACTTTTGGATATTTAATTATTTTAGGAATTTTGTTTTTAATCTAAACGTCTTCAGGGGTCTTATTTACATAGTCATTCTCTTTTAATTATTCATTTTCCAATTGTTTAGGTTTTGATATTCTTCTGTTCCAAATACGTTCTTTTCAATAGGTTTTGTGTTAAAAATGGCAAAAGTTCGTTCTTTTTAGGTTTTAGCAATTTAAATTTATTTAAATTGGCTAATTTGGAATTCCATTTATTGCCCTTTTTATTTCCTTTGATTTGATTCCAAATTTATTGTTCTCGGTTAAAAATTCGATAATTCATCGCAATTTTTCAGTTTTATTCTATTTTCAGCTTTTTAAATATTTCAGAATCGTTCATATTTAAATTGTTGCCGAATTCATATATTCCAAATCGTTTCACTTCATTTCTTTTAATTTTCATCTGCTTTGAAATTCCAATTCTCTTCTTTAAAATTTCAAGTTTTTAATTGGTTGACCGTAATATTAAAATCGTCTGTCATTAATTATTTTATCGTTCATCGATAATTTTGTTTACAATCTGTGGCAGCGATGTTTCGCAGTATATAAATAAACTCGCGCTCTTTTTCAGCCCCTCTCTTCCTTTTTTTTGATTAGAATTAGGATGTGATACTTGCAAGTGGTAATTGCGCTACGGCGCACGCGCAATTCATAATGGAACGAAATTTGTTCAGTTTTTCAAATATTCTCTTTTGGAATGTACCGGTATTTTGTCTACGTCCAGAGAACAAAAATCATTTTTAACAAGCCCCTGAAAATGTTGCATCTTCCATGACTGATTGGAGATGTTTGGAACACCTGCCTTCCATTTCCTGTCTGCTAAATGTTGATCCAAGATGTTCCGCGATTTATGCGATGTCTGCCGAGGAAGTTTTGCCTGCAATTTGTTTATTTACTCGAGTTGTGCAGCTCTTTACATGAGGAATGGAATCAACATTTCCGTGCCCAATTGACGGACACATGTTTTTGGTTTTCGTTCTGATGTCAGAAGTCCTGTGCTGTAACTTGGAGAAATGATTTTTATTGCTGGACGTCCGGCTGATTTGGAGAATCTCCCTTGGAGTCGAAATTCGTGGAGTGATCGTTTTTCCAGATTTCTACTGGACAGAAATAAGATCCTGTGCCATGGATTTTCCTCTTGTTTTCCCTGGATCTGCAGCACGTTTGGTGATTCTGCCTCCCGCCGATCTCTCCCGTTCTTCTTGGACCCTTGGTGATAACTTTTAAATTCTAATTTTTAATTGTTTCTGTCAGTTTGACATTCATTTTAAAGTTAAATTGAGTTGGCATAGAATAAGACCCCTTTTGACCTATATATTTTAGGTCACCTGAACCTGAGGTTTTTCTTTAACTTTTGTTCTAAATTTTCTGTTTGGCTAGCTGATGTTCTTTTTAATTCTAAATTCAAATTTGACAAGTAATTGAATAATTTTAATATTGTTAACTTTAAATTTAATATTCTAATGTTTGTACTAACCACTAAATGACCGGCTTTTGTATAAATTCAATTTATTTAAATTATTTAAGATGTTTAATTTAATTTATTTAGTTAATGAGATGTTTAAAAGTTGTAAAATGTTTTGAAATTTCTATAAAAATGAAGTTTATATTTTAATAAACATTAGATTTTGAAAACTTAAAAATCTGTGTTCTTTCTTTTACTTTAATGTTTTTATTTTTAGGAAAGTGTCAGTTTTTATATTTTACAGGAGTACATATTTGTACACTTAGGGAAACTGGTCAATAGGTCCCCCTTTCAGTTTATTTAAGAATTTCAGATATATTTCAGATGACTTTTAGGTTTTTAAGAACTTTGAGAACTTAGAATATATCGAATGTTTTTTAGTATATCCTAAAGCTCCTTTTTCTAGCGGACATAGCATCTGCTGTGCAAACTTGTTTTTATTGATGCAGTATGCTGATCTGGCATTTCTGTATGCCAAGTTTAATTTTAATATCCCCTTGCTGATGTGTGCTTTCTTAAATTATACTTGTTTTTTAAAGATGGCAACCATGGTTAGTGCCTTCTATGTTTTGTGTTTAATGTACCTGCTTTGTGTAGATATTGATATGCTGGTATATGTATCAAGCCGTATTTTATGATGAATAAATTTACATATTTCAAGGCAATAGTAACTTAATGCAAATACTTCCTTGAAGCAGTTTTAAATGTGGATATCAACTACCATTATTAGCAATTGAAGATTGCACATTTTACAAGACACTTTTAAAATTTTACAGCATACTAGTTAGGAATTTCTGGTTTAGCTGTTTTCTTATCGATATTGATATGCATTAATCTTTATTATTTGTATTTAGATATATATTACACACACACACATATATATATATATACTATGAATCTTTTATGTATATACTAATTACATTGTGTTAATTTTATATTTATATAGCATATACCAGTGGACAAATTAATCAAAGGACGGTTTCAAGACAACTTTGAATTTCTTCAATGGTTTAAAAAGTTTTTTGATGCCAATTATGGTGGCCAAGAATACAATGCTTATGAGGCAAGAAGTGGTATAATGATTGGTGGCACTGTAGGTGGTGGCGGCGGTGGTGGCAACATTTCCAACAAGTCTGGTTCTACCAATCGTTTAGCTTCTAATGTGGCAAAAACTATTGCTCGTGCAGGTAAATGACATCTTTGTCATGTTTTAATTTTATAAAAGTGATAGATAATTAGTTTACATTGGTGGCTGGAAGAGTGTAACAATTTTTTCTGAGGAGTCAGTGAATGAAAATTCTTCTTAAAACAAATAGAGGGTGTATATGTTTAAGGTGCTATCTATTGCAGAGTCTGTGCTAATAATTTATATTGTTAGCCAGTAAAATACTAAATTGAAAAATTAGTAGCCAATATTATCATCCAAGTAGACATCTGTTTTTATTGTTACACCAATTCACAAAAACTGCTACAAAATTTAAATCTTACTTGGTCCTTCACTATTTATAAAAATCATGTTGCTGAGATATTTTGCTTTAATGTTATTTTGTAAAACAGTTTTAATAATGTTTTAATAAAGTACATCTGGATCTATTTTTGCAAATAGAGTTTCACCATTTACATTAGCTCGTTTTGCCACACATTTGAGCTTGTTTTAAAATTTCCTCTTTGCCATATTTTAATAATTCCTGTTTATCCTCTGGCAGTTTATTAGGGTTTGATGCATCAAATAGATGGAACACTCTATCTGAAGAAAATATTTTTTCAATATTTCTAATACTTTTTTAAAATTGTACCACTGTTTTAAAAAAGGTTTGCACTTATTTTGAATTAACAGTTATGGCATGATAAATTTGGAGCAATTATAAATTTGTTTTATGTGATAATAGCAATTTAATCGGTATTGTATCATATCGGTTCTTCAGTAATTCAAGAGCATTGGTTCTGTTTTGGTTTCGTGACATCCCTAATACCAACAAAGGCAAGATCGTGTCTTCTTTGTTGGTATTGCTGCTCTGTCTCATTTATGTTGATCAATTATTGCCTTTGAAACCAATTCCCTTTTTTCAGCCTTTATATGCTGTGTTCTAATAAGTCAATATTAATATCAATATTGCATGTGCATATACATATGTTTATTTCAGAGTAATATTACTTATGTTTCAGGGGAGCACGTTCAAAATTGTGAAAAGCTCTAAATTGCAAACTACTTATTTAATAAATATTGATACCATTTTTCAATATATGTATGTTGTACATGGCAATGTTTCAGTATGAGTTTTGCAAATAAATTGCTGCTTTTAACTTTATTTATCACACTGTTACAGAAGTAAATTCATTACAGTAATATATAGTACATACAAAAAGAAAGTATAGTGATAGGGTCAAAAAGCTAACTCTTGGATTTTGATGGATCTACACATTTTAAGCATAATTACTTTTATAAGTGTTTTTATGTGTTCTTTTTATGTGTTCTCTTATGTCATGTGTTCTTGCAGAATGTTGCTATTTTGCGTTAGTGCTAAGTCGTAGTTATTGAGTATTTTATGTGTTTTCTGTCTCATACAAACAGTTTCATCTTATCAGCTGTCATACAGTCAGTGCATTCTCCGATGTGGAGCTTGAAAATTGTAAACCCAATGGGTTGGCTCCATGCTTGCAGCGATTAAAGACTAAAGCCAGAAGCTAGTTTTTCACATCTGGTTGTTATTTTAAAATGTAGATTCTCGTCAAATTACTTCTGTACACAAAATACCTGTAGAGCACTATCCATTCATACTGTGATGATGATATCCACTCAAGCTAAAAAACTAATTGACCAAATTTCACAAAATTTGGTAGATGAGTCACTTGTGGAATACCCTGGTGTTGAATAAATTTTATGATTTTTAATAAAGAATAACCTGCTTTTTTTTCTGAAATGGTCCACAAAAATCACCAAAATCTAAAATGAAGGACTACGTATGCTCAAGTGTATCTATTAAATGCTTGCTTTATACTTAATTTTTGATGAGGAATAGAATAAGACCAACCCCATTACTCTAGAACTAATCAACCGTTCTCAAGATATTTGAGTTTTTTTGCATTTTTTGTAACGCTGCCTTTGAAAAAATGTCATTACCTGATAAAAACGAAAATTGAGTTAAAAGTGTAAATTCAGTGTTATTTTGTTCAATTAAACTCAATTTAATGAACTATTAAAGAAATAAAGAGAGCATGGATATGAGTCTGTAGGGAAAGTCATGTACTGCCCACATCAGATTTTTATTTGTGTGTGTTTGTGCAACACATGTATCCTTAATGGACCTAAAAACCTTTATTCATTTTGATGGGCACTATATTGAATTATTTAATAATGAAACATAACTGCTACAATTGTAACATAGCAAAAACTGGATATCCCATAAATATGTCCAATGCTAGATATTTCTCAAGTATGTCTTCAACTAAAATGTACACACTGAATCTCAAGCCTTCCAAAACGGTTACCTTACACCTTTCTGGTAGATCGGACGATCTGGGTATCAACAACACTGAATCTCAAACAATATAATTTTGAGTGTGAGTAACTTACTCACAGTAGTATCATTTTCCGAATAGCAACAAGTATATGCACACTCTAGATGGATGCAGCACATATTCAACAATAAAAGTTTGTTTACATTATTTGCTTTTGATAAGGAAGGAAATTACATTATTTAAAAAAAGGTATTTTCAATAATAACATTTTGTACACAATATCTTTATCCAATTTTATAACTTTTGGTCAAGTAATTAAAATGCAACCAAAGTAGAAGTACTATAGTACATTCACTGACAATTTTTATTATATTAAGACACTATTACACACTATTTGAATTTTTATTTATTTTTAGAGATTCTATTTGTAATTGACCCTGTTCAAAAACTCAACTTTGCCCCGCACGTTATCCTTCCATGGAGGTGAAACCGTTATCTATGTACTTCAATATTTTGCATTTCCTGTTTTCAATTTTGTATTTTGTAGTTTTATATTTGCTGCGTAATATGTCTATTTTGTGTTTTTTCACTTCACGTGTATTTCTTAATGCGGATTGGCTATGAATAATATACACATTCTGTTTGCAGGTTGGTTGAATATAAAAGCAAATATACTTATATCAATATCAGAGACTTATGATAAGATATAAGTTTGAAAGCGCACAGACTTGTTTAAATGTAATTTACGTCTTTTAAGTTAGAATAAACTATTTATCTAATTTAGTTTGTTAATATTTCAGTAAAATGTAAAAATATAGCTCAAGTAGCCATGCCAATATGCTAACAATTCTGAACTTTTAAGCTGTTTATACTTCCATCAATCATCAAAACACTATAATTTCGAGTCTTTTTAATAAACCAAATATTATATAAAATCTACTAAAAATATTATTTTTGAAGATGTCTTTTATATAACAAATAAAACTTAAAGATCTTTTATATTTATTAACTTTCAGTAAATATGAGGGTCACACTGAAATTTTTGAGATAGGGGCAGACGATATACACTAGAAAAAAAATATTGGTCTGATATTTAAATTTGAACTCTTTTATGTCCACAGACAATAATTTGTGGCAACAATTACAATTTAGCTATCGTAGAATAAATTTTGAAAGAAAAGAAAATGGAGTTGACTCAAGATCATTATTGAACTATGATTTTAAAGTGAGACTAAATCAAGAAGAATGTCTTTAATATCTACAATTAGCATATTGAAATGATGCTCAATCTCTTGCCACTGTATTCAGATGGTTTACAGAGTTTAGAAGAGGTTGAAATTCTTTCCTGGATGAAGAACACACAGGAAGACCTTTGTCAGCTGTAGTCCCAGAAAATGTGTCGGCCATTCGAAAAAGGTTAATCGATGATAATCGCTGTACCTACCAAATGATACATAAAGAACTTATCATTGGATCCGCAGCTATACATAAGATTACTCATGAAAAACTGCATATGAAAAAATTTGTTTGTCGTTGGGTCCCCTATAATTTAACAGAACACCCAAAAGTGGAGCTTGTCAGAATCAGTAAAGAAACTCTAAAATTGCTTAATGCTGGTGGACTCTGCATTATTTCTAAAATCATAACTGGTGAGGAAACGTACCTACCATTTTCTAACGTTCCAACACATCAAGAAAGTATGGGTCTTTGAAGATGACCCCAAACCAACAATGGTGAAAAGACAACGAGCAATGAAAAAAGTAATATATGCCGTGTTCTTCAGAAGTACAGGTTTGGTCAAAGCCATAAAGCTAGAGGGACAGAAGACAGTTACAGCTAACTGGTACACCACTGTCTTCCAGAAATTCTTCAGGAAGTGAATGTTAGGGGACTCATGCTTCACCATGACAATGTATTTTCTCATTCAGCAAGAATGACAGTTGAATTTCTTGAACAAAAAAACATCTAAGTGATAGAACATCCATCCTATTCTCCTGATCTTGCTATGTGTGACTTTTGGCTATTTTTTAATCTAAAAAAAATTTACGTGGGTGTCGTTTTCATTCCGAAGATGAGATTGATGAGGCTATAAAAGCATATTTTTCATCCATTCCAAGAAATGGATGGCTTGAAGCATAATCTTTGGTAAATTCACCTACAAAAGTGTATTGATGCTGGAGGGGAGTACTTTGAACACTCCTAAGAGTTGGTAAGTTTAACTTGTACAACTTAGCCATATCTCAAAATTTTCAATTTGACCCTCTTAAAAGCTTTTCCAAGATTTTTCAGGGGTCAATAGTAGTATTATATTAATATAATGCATGTTCTTTCATAAATGTATAAACTAAAACCAAAGAAATATAAATTTATGAAGGAAATATCCTAATTTTTCAGAGAAAAATAACATGTATGGTGCGATTATTCTGTACTTTATGAAAGGAAGCATATAAATAAATCCATTCTCAGTTGTTTCAGAATAAAAATAGACTCATAGTTTATTTAAAAAAATTAAAGTTTTGTTTTAGCTATGCCAACACCATCTCTGAAAGGTTTAAAGTGTAACTATAACTTTTTTTTTTCCAGCACCCTCTCCCCGTAATACTACAACTAGAATTGCAACCCAAAGGGTTACAAACAGATTAGGTGGAGGCGATGCTCACAGAATAGATGAACTTACTAATCAGGTACATTATTTGCATCATTCTTTCTTATAAGCTCATATTTTTTGAAATCCATTTGTAGAAGATAATAAAAATATTAAGAATATGTAACATTGTTTTGTATCTTTTTATATGGTGGCATTTTCCCCCCCTCGCAAATAAATAAATTTTGTAGTATACTAGTCCTTATTTTGTACAAATGTTTATGTAAGATCGTAGGTTTCTGAAATTAATCAAATTTCTCTTAGATTTACCATACATAATAGAGTTGTGTAAGGCTGAATATCTGAATCTGATAATTGTCAATTTTTAAATTATATATATATATCATTCCCTTTCAAAGTTAGTTTAAACTATACACACCAATTCTCGCAACAGTCAGTACACTGGCATTATGTTTTTCGACATAATGAAGACGTTCGACAAGTTCTGAATCCCAGGTTTGATTACCAAGCATGTGTGACTTGGCATATCAACCCAACTACTTACTATCATCAACTCATATCTTACTAATCGTTCTTTCCGGTTGATAATTCCCTTACCTTGCCCCATCCAATCAAAGCCAGAGTTCTGAAGGAGGGCAATCTCAGCCCCCTGCTCTTCAACTTCTACATTAATGATATTCCACACATACCACAGGTAAACTCTGCATTTTTGCAGATGACTCTGCGATCGTAACCTGCAGTGGCTTTCCCCAGAACACTATCAACACCTTCCTAAGTTTTATCACACTCAGTCTTGAGCACTAGCTCAGCCACTGGAAAATCAAAATTAATGCTTTCAAGTCTAATGTTGTTATATTTAAGCCCCACTACAGAGCAATCACCCATAATTTCCAAATTCGTATCTTCAATGAAAACATTCCTTTTAATCATACTGTAAGGCAGTGTTTGAAATTAGCGGTCGTTAGTCGTAATTTGCGACTAGAAATTTCAATTTGACGACTAGATTCTTCAATCTGGTCATCAAATTTGCCGCCTAACAAGGCTACTGTTATATATCAGTCTTCCCTTTCCCTTTGACTAAATTACAATCCCTGGTAGAAGACTGAACAGCTGTCGAAAAAAAAGCGGCATTTCATACACGCCCTCAGTCATAAATCTGTAGGTGGTACACACAGTAAAATCCACCTCTGTCTATTCAAGGAAAGACAACATTGGGAGCTTTATTGTACTTCATCCCACCCTCACTCTTCAGGACCTGAAATTGCACTTCTAAAGAATTTGTTTTTCTTTATTCTCAGACATTCCGATGTCCGAGACTCTGGGTATTTAACAAGTTTCTTTTGCTCCCCTCCCCTTTATCCCCTCGTACATCTACGTGTCCCACTTGGGAAAAAAGGGAGTGATCCTGCAGAGTCTTTACATTCTAAGTGCTTACTATTATAGAACACACTGCGTTCCAGATTAAATCGTTCCAGCAACTTGCAAATTTGGTTAGCTAATAGTTTGTTATCAGACATTGAAAATGACGTTTTTATAGTTGCCAGGTGTTCCAATTTTTATGTACTTGTTACTTTTTTCAGTCTTGTTCCGTGAATCCGATTTGGATCCACAGTAGTCCGATTTTTCTTTTCCATAACATTTATATTTTATTGCATGCAGATCTGCATATTTTTCATCTGCATATGCATAAGAGTATCTACAAGTCATGAAATCGGAAGTAGGTCACCGAAATGAGACACAAAGTCAGGAATTTTAAGATCGAAGTTTTCCGTTTTTTCATCTAAAAATCCACTTCTACATATTGCGTCTGTTTCTAATTAATGTGGAAGAAACACATTTGCATCGACTAAAATTTTTATGATTATTGCGTGTTATATACAAAAAAAATTATTTTTCAGACTTATTATTAAAGAAATGAAGAGCTATATTGCACGAGTACCAGGTACCACGATAAACGGCATATGTCCGCGATCTTCGTTATATTTCGTTTTATTGTGAACATATTTTTCCACTTCTGCAATCTGTTTGCATCATCTAAAACATTTGTAATTATTTCGTATATACTATATTATGCAGAAAAACTATTTTTCAAGCATATTTTTAATGACATGAAAGGCTATTTTGCAGCAGTATCGCGATAAACAGCATTTGTGTGCGATCCTCTATATTTCGTTTTATTTTGAAAGTATTTTTCCACTGTTACAATTTGTTTGCATCATTTAAAACATTTGTAATTATTTTGTATATTATATAGGAAAACTATTTTTCAAACGTATTATTAGTGAAATAGAAGGCTATTTTGCAGCAGTATGGGGGAAAACGGTATTAGTCCACGATTTTTCCTCATGCAATATGTTCCTATCTTTCTTTCTGGTAGGTTGGCATCTATGCATTTTTTATATCAATCCTTGAAATTAAGGTGATTCATACTTTTTTTTATTATTACCCAGACTGTCTAGCTCACCCAAAGGGTGTAGATAAGTTTTAAGGGTATGATTTATATTTTGTCAAAGCAAAAAGAAAAAGTGTAGGAACTATAAAATGAAAACTTATTATTGACTTGCAAATACTGAACCCTAGCTGCCAACTCTGCATTTCTTCATGAAACTCCGATATTTGCATTGACTGCTGATCTCCGGATAAATATGCAAATTCTCCCCCCCCCCCCCCCCTTTTTTTTTTTTTTTTAAACTTCAGATGAATATAGTAAACAGATTTTAAAATGAAATTCCATACTTTGACAAAATTGGCCACGAAAAATGACTAAATTTCGCCCAAGATTCCCTTACAATATTTTAATTTTAAATGTGTTTCATTGTTATATTTGTAAATAATATGAGAAAGATTATATGGAAATGTCACTAAAATGTGCATTTATACGTGATTCTTGGTTTATCCCGTTTTATTATCACATATTTTCCATTTTTGCAATTTGTTTTTATCAACTAAAACTTTTATATTAATTATTTTAACTCAGAAAATTAATTTTCAAGCATAAAATGAAGGGGTATTGGACAATGATTGTATAAGATGACCATAATTTGAAATTGTTAAATAGAAGGTTTTTTTTTAATTTTTTGTTTTTTTTATGTCCTTTTTGCCAAGTAAAAACTAATTGGCAATTTTTTCTATTTATTTTCTTTTAGGTTTCTTTATCAGTTTATTTTAAATTTTAAGAAAATTTAAAACAATTTTTAATACAAAAATCTGAATTATTCTTTGTTTAAATCTTTAACATAAATGGACATTTAAAAAATAGTTGTTATTGTTAGAGATGTCAAAATGGCAAGTAGCCATGTGTATTTGGCACCTAGAGTCCTAGCTCAAATTTTTAATTTCTAACACTGCTGTAAGATATCTGGATATCACTCTTGATATTGACACCCACATGATATACGGCTCCCATATTGCCTTAAAAATCCAATCTACCAAGCGGACTATTAAAGCCCTGAATCCCCTGCTCTGTAAAGGGTTGTCTCTTTCATTGGAGAATAAACTTCTCTGCAAACAAGTCATTGCAACTTTGTTTTTGTACTCCTGCCCTGTCGGGTTCAGCAGAAAAAACACAGTGGGAAATTGCAAGTTATCCAAAATAGACTACTACGTATGATCACCAACTCTCCTTGGTTTGTTCAAAATGAGGTTATTAATCTCCATCTTAGTCTCTTACATTGAAGAGCAAATTTGAAAGCTCACTCAAAATTTCTACATCCAAAACTTTGAGAAAGCCTGCCTGGCAGATGTAGATCTGAACTATGACCTGCGGCCAAGTCCAGAAAACGCTGACTGCAACATATTATATCTGACCCAAGGCGAACTTTCAGTCTGTGAGCATTAAGAACTCGCCTTCTAGCCCTGCCTCTTCCGGTTTAACTTAAAGTCTGAACTAGAGATGGCTTGCAGTACAGCCTTAGCAGTACTGCAAGCCATCCCTCGCAAACACATACATCATACCACTAATTAGGAAAGAAGCTGCAATGAGTTACGCTTACTTGCACTAGAAACCAGATTTTTCCTTCGGGAGCACTGCTTTCCAGTAAACATTCTCCTTCTCTCTTTACTTTCCACTTTTTTCTCGACTTTTCCTTTTAGCAATAATTCTGTTGACACCCATCAACCAAGGTAATGCAGACCACGCCTATGAGACATCGTCTCAGCCAATCATCTATAAGCATCGGTGAAACGGAATGCTCAAATGAACATCACATCGCTATACGCAAATGCTAAAGAAAATTGCTTGCTTATCACCGTGGGGAGTGAGGATTCTCCCTCAGGTGTCTCGAAAAATGCAAACGCCTTGGATATATATATATACTAGCCACCTTCGACGACCAGCCTGTTCGCTACCCTTGAAAATTCTGACCGTGGCAAACTCGCTGGCGCCATAACCCTGTGGAGTTGTTGCGACCCAGACCATCCGACCTACCAGAAAGGTGTAAGGTAACTATTTGGATGGCCAGGAAGTGCTACCCAATTTAGACCGGAACCCAGTGGGGGAGGCATCCACAGGGACCTTACCCTCCTTCCCCTACCACCAACCTCTCGGAAGGACTTACTGACCCACATGTTTAACGTGATCGTACTCCGCATGAACATGGCAGCAGTTTTGGCAATGACGGGAATCGAACCCGGGCCTACTGAGTGCAATTCCCACACACTGACCACTGGGCTACCGAGCCCTCAACCCCATGGAGTTAACAAAGTTTGGTTTAGTTTAATGATGTTAAAACTAATAATGAAATTTTAAGATGAAAAAAAATGTTCTAGTGGGGGTTCTTGAAAATTGATTTGTAAAGTGAATTTATTCTAATGTTTGTGAACTGTGATAACCCCGTGGAGTTAACAAAGCTTGTTTTAGTTTAATGACATTAAAACCATAATTCAATCATTTAAATGTTATAATGACCATATGCTAATGTTGGGAGGGATTCCCTCCCTTACCATTAAACTTCTTATTTACTTATTTTTATTTAATTCACACACATTATTTGTATTTATATTAATTTCATATTTATCTTTAAGTTATTTACTTTTCATTTTTCTAAGTTATTATATTTATATTTTATCATTAAATTTACTTAATTATATTTACTTTAGCCTGTGATCGTATAGTTTTGAATAAAGTTTACTTTTAATATTATTTTATTTGTTTCTTTATTTCTTTATTTATTTTACTCAACCATTACTATTGCTTGGTCTGTGCTCAACCATGTTACACTTTTAAAACACTTCAACAACATATAACTTCTAAAAATTTCACTTACCTTTAAATAAATAAATAGCACAGCCAACAACAACTAAAGAAATCACAACTCTTATTGTTAAATTAAAAATTAAGTTTTATTAACAACAATTAAAAAAATATCATCCTATTCATTAAAGTTTCACTTAAGTTGAATGTATAGTGTTAGTACATTGCATCATTTAAGATTACATCTATTAAAGTTAGAATTCGATTAAGGTAAAACAAATTAAATTAACCAAACTATCACAATTACCCAGGTACAGAATCCACTCTGGTCTGAAGACCAGAGTTTGGTCTGCCTGAGGAGCTGTCCACCCCCAAAAATGTTAAATATAAACACCAAAAACACATTATCGATGTATAAAAATTATAACTTAAGGATAATGCATGAAAGAAATCGTTTATGTAAAAACATTCGTGTATATGTTGGGTTGCTTTAGAATGTATGTAATTTGGAGGTTTGAAAATTTACTTTTATTTCTTTTTCCCTGGCTCAATATTCTTAATTTGGTAATATTTAAATAATATTTATTGACTTTTTCATTTATTCTTTAATTAGAATATTTTTAATCTTCTAAATTAATTTTCTTTATAATATTCTTAATTAAAAATGTTCCATTCCTTAAATTAATATTACTTTTGATTTGTAAATTTTAAAAATTATTTATTTATTTGATTCCCCTTAAAATTCCCTTTAATTTGATGTCCCATTTTCCCATTTTGGTTAGAAATTCCGTTTGTTCTTCAGTTTCAAGTTATTTCCATGTCTCACTGCAATTCAAAAATTTCAGTTGCGGCCATTTTCGGAATTCTGTTTTGCGGGCTTTTTACTGCGATTAAAGCGTTTTTCGCGCCTCTTTGGACTTCGTGATTTATTTTAATTGGTTCGCGTTTTTATGGATCGTCTGCTCTCGGAATTATGAGTATTATTTTGGCAATTCTAATTTCGGTAAGCGAATTTTAATTGCTGCCGTTTATCTAAACTCCGCCCTTTTTGCCGCACGTATAAATACGCGCGCAGAATTTTTCAGTTTCAGTTTTTTGTTGAAATCCTTCGTCGTGTGTTAGCGCGAGAAGCGCGTTGTTGATTTTCGAATGGAACTTATGTTCCACGCGAGCTTTTCAATGGAACGTTAAGTTCCTCGCGTTATTTTTTAACATTGTAGTTTTAATTTAAATGATGGTTTTTCAAGTTTTTATCGCGAAATTCACGAAGTAGTTCTCCGGAAAAGTGTGTATTAAAATTCATTATGCGAGTTATGTGAATGGAGCGTCTGACGATGACGTCGGAGTTTTAAGAAGATCCTAGTTATCCAGAAGTAGTTGTTAGGCCTCTGCTGATGAATTCTCTCCTGATCTCCAGTAAACCAGTCTACAAAAATTGTCTCCACTTATTGGAACTTTCCCCCCCGTCTGATGGCCCATCCGGGTGAATACAGATGTTTTATTTAAACTCTTAATTTCTTTAATTCTGAATATGATTTCTCAATATTTTTTTAAATGCATTTAATTAAATTTTATTCTGTAAAATTAAAATTCTAAAACTTCATTCTGAGAGCAAATTTCTAAACCTTCATAAATTTCTAAGAGCCTGGGTAAATTCTAAAATTCTTTAAATTTAATATTTTTGTTAATGATTTTCTGATGGAATTTAAAATTGATTGTTTTGAGTAAAGTTTTATGCTAATTCCTTAATTTTAACTAAGTTGATAAAATTCTAATGTTAATTCTTCCTGAGTTGCCTGCCTGTGAGCAGTGTTTTTGTATTTGTTAATTTGAATTAATTTGAAGTTACAATTTAATAAACTAATTTTCATTAAACTAAATATTATGTCTTCCTTTATCTCTTTTAAACACAGCAGGTTTTATTCTATCTTTCAAACAGAACAGTAGTTTTGGTGCCGTGTACCAGTCTAGAAATTGCTCTCATGTTTAATAATATTTATTAGTAGTATTAAGCTTTCAATTGTATTGCAATTATGGATGATGTTAGAGAAAATAACTGTATGTATGTTTCTGTGTTTGGGTCAGACGAAACTGGAGATGGCTCTAAAGATAAGCCTTTCGAAACTTTATTATATGCTATGTTCTTTGTTGGTAAAGAGCCATTTCCTTCATTTCTTACAAATTCAAATGATGGTAAAGATTGGGA
Source organism: Amaurobius ferox (assembly GCA_951213105.1). Lineage (NCBI taxonomy): Eukaryota > Metazoa > Arthropoda > Arachnida > Araneae > Amaurobiidae > Amaurobius > Amaurobius ferox. Next base: position 3,689,311 of record OX578153.1, read on the forward strand.
TTTAATTCCCAGAAGTCAGGTTGCTAGTACCAAGAAAACTTGGTTGTCCTTATTGGAAAGAAATTTACCTTCTAAAGTAAACATTGAGGCAACCTCTGATGATGTAAATTCTGTTTGTAACAAAAATACTGATTCAAATGTTAATAGTAAACAAAATGACTTAATTGAACAGGGATTAAAAATGGATTCTTCTAAATGTAATGTAATGAGTAATTTTAAAACAGTCTCTTCAATAGGAGACTTTTTAGATTCAATCCCAGTGTTTTCAGGAGAGGAATCTGGCCTCCCATTAGAGGATTACATAGATAGGATTAAAATGTTAGCCGACCATGCAAATTGGTCTGAGTCAGACAAGGTCTTAGTTTTAAAGTTAAAACTGTCAGGCATAGCTGCACGATTTATTAGAGATAATCCTAAGTTAAAAGAAGAGAAATCTTTCTCTCAAATTCTTAAAGCTTTACGCGACAGATTTTCCTCAATAGAATGTTTACACAGTAACTTGAGAGCATTTTTGCAAAGTTATCAGAGACCTAATGAATCTGTGCGTCAGTTTGCTGCCCGAGTTGAGGCTTCTTCATACAAAACTGTTTTACCTGCCTTACTGAATGACAGAGTGGCAAACCAGCAAAGACTTGATGTCTTGTGCTCAGTTTTCATTGAGGGTCTGAAGCCTCATTTCAAACGGCTAATCCTACCTCAAAACCACAAGAGTTTTGACTCTGCAAAAAGGCATGCTGTGGCAGAGGAAGAGGTGTGGAGCAAGCAACATGGGGATGACCCCCAATATGTAATGAGTCTTGGAGAGTTTGAAAATAAGCAGCTGCATGATGAGCTTAAGAGAAATAGAATGGAGGTAGAGAACCTCACTAAAAGACTTGCTCAGTTGCAAACTCAGATTAACACCAAACCACAGCTGCCTCAAACTAGAGTGACAAAGGATAGCCGAAGGTGTTTTTCATGTGGTCTATTAGGTCACATAAGTGTGGATTGTAGGAAATTTCCTCAATCACACAGGTTCAACAGAAATTCTAGGTCTCTGCCTACTCAAATGTATCAACAACCTTTTTCTTTTCCACAACCTACACAAAACTATCCATATAATTTTCCACAACAAATGCAAGGATTTCAACAACCTACTCAATTTTTTTACCATCAGCCAAATCAAAGCTTTCAGCCTGACATAAATGAAACTAAACCTAAAATGAGTTACAACACTTTTTATACACCTAAGAGTGATAAAAGTGACAGTGAAAAACGAAATTTAAACTAAGTAAGGGTGAAGGGAGTTTTCACTCCAACTTACCTTCTGAAGCCCTTGGGGTGTTACCTGTGGTGCAAAATTCAAATTTGATTTCATTACAGAATTTGTCTCTACCAGTGATTTCTGGTATGATAAATAATGTTGATATTCCTATACTTATTGATTCTGGTGCTTCTATTAATGTGTTGTTTACAAATGTATTATCTCATTTAAATATACCTGACAGTCAATTAACAAAGTGTAATATAAATTTAAAGGGCATCTCTAGTGATATTATAAAAGTTTCCAGGAAATTAAATATTAATTTAAATTTAAATAACAAAATATTTAATGTTGATTTTTATATTATGGACTGTGATTCTTGTAATTATTCAGCAATACTTGGTGTGAAATTTTTAAAGGGTTATAAAATGTCAATAGATTTTACTAATAATGTTTTATACAATAATATTGTAACTGTGCCTTTTGCAATTAAGCATGAATCTGTACCATTTTCATTATCTGATGCAACTCAATTCTTTAATAATTATGAAATTAACAGAGAAAATATTTTGAATTCTGAGATATATAAGGATAATTTGTGCTATGCACTTAGGAAATACACAATTCCTCCTCTATCGGAGGCTTTCATACAACTAAAATTAAAAGAGATTGTTAAATTTAATTCACCTACTGTGATGATTGAGCCTTTAAACAACAGTAAAATTCTGGTCGCTAGATCAGTAAATAATGTATCTAGATCTAATATATATAATGTAAAAGTATTGAATTTGTCAACTGATGAGTTGCACATAAATAAGCATTCAAATTTAGCAAAAATTGTTCCTATCACAGTAGTATCTTCCTTTTCAGTTAACAATATTACTGAGTCAAGTGCAGAGAGTGGTGATAATTTTGATGTTTGGGGAGGAAATTTTGGTCTTTCACACTTAGGCTATAATGAAAAAAGACAAATAGAGAGTTTAATTAATGATTATAAGCATATTTTTGCTAATTCTATTCCAGATTTAAAGGGGTGCGATACAGTTTTTCATAACATTAACTTAAAAGATGATATTCCTGTTAAACAGAAACCTTATAGAGTTCCTTATCATGTAAGAGATGAATTAGATAGACAAATTAATGAGCTTCTTGAAAATGATATTATACAAGAAAGTGATTCACCATTCTCCGCACCTGTACTGTTTGTTAAAAAGGCAGATGGAACATTAAGATTAGTAACAGATTTTAGAAAATTAAATGATAAAACTATTGATGATATTTTTCCACTGCCAAATATCACTGAATTGATTGATAGTTTAAATGGTGCGAAATATTTTTGTACTTTAGACTTAACATCTGGATTTTATCAAATGAAATTGCACCCTGACGACACACACAAATGTGGCTTTTCTACACCTTTTGGCCACTATGAATGGAAAAGAGTCCCTTTTGGTTTGAAAAATGCCCCCAGCTCCTTTCAACGACTTATGTCCATCGTCCTAGCTAAGCTTTCCCCTTTACAAATTTCTATTTACATAGATGATATTGTTATTGCATCTAGAACCTTTGAGGAACACTTAATGAAATTAAAGGTAGTATTTGATAGATTATCTCAACATAAATTATGTTTAAAGCCAAGTAAATGCAATTTTTTTAAATCTTCAATAAATTATTTAGGTTTTCATGTTTCTGAAGGTATTGTCCAGCCTGACCCCTCAAATTTAAAAACTGTTAAAAATTTTCAAAAACCCACCTCTAAAAAACAAATTCGCCAATTTTTAGGATTAACTGGCTTCTACAGAAAATTTATTGAAAATTACTCCTTAAAAGCTCTTCCCTTAACTAATTTAACTAAGCAGAATATTAAATTCTCTTGGACCCCTGAAGCAGAAAATTCTTATCAAACCTTAAAATCCGAATTACTTAAAGAACCCATTTTATATCTCCCTGATTTTTCAAAACCGTTTTCGGTATGTACCGATGCATCAAATTTTGCTCTTGGAGCAGTTCTCTGTCAAGAAGGAAAGGATGGATTTTTGCACCCTATTGCTTATGCTAGCAAAAAACTAAAAGATGCAGAAATAAACTATAGCACAGTCGAGAAAGAGACTTTAGGAGTTGTCTGGGCAACATCCTATTTTAAGCAATACCTTTTGGGAAAACATTTTACTGTTTATTGTGATCAGGCCTCCCTTTCAAATGTTTTGAAATTAAAAGACCCCACTTCTAGGATAGCACGATGGATAATGTCCATGACCCAGTTTAATTACAAAATTATTCATAAACCTGGTCGCCTAAATTTAACAGCTGATTATCTATCTAGATGTGTAAATAATGTAAAAGTAAACACTATAGACCTGGATGTTGATACAAACCTTCTTTTAAGAGTACGTAATTCTCAAAATTCTGACCCTAATTGTATAAGAATTGGCTCATGCTTAGATAAAAATATTGACCCATTCCCTAAAAATTTAATGTTTTTCTTAAAAGATGATGTATTATATTGTACTAATAGAAAACCTAAATTAAAATATCAAAGAAAAGAGCGTATTGTTGTTCCACAAAATTTAATCTCTGATATTATAAAATATTGTCATGATTCGATCACTGCAGGACATGGTGGTTTTAGAAGGACCTTGAGGAAAATTCAGCAACACTTTTATTGGCCTAGGATGTATGTTCAAATTTTAAATTATGTTAAGAGTTGTCCTGATTGTTTACAGAAAAGAGGATTTAAACAAAAAGCTCCTTCACAGAGGTTTCCAAATTCTTCTTACCCTATGGAAAGAATAGCTATGGATTGTATTGGCACCATGCTTCTAACTTACTCTGACAATAAGTACATACTGGTGATTACTGACTATTTTACTCGTTGGCCAGAAGCTTATGCTATCCCCAATATTAAATCTGAAACTATTTTAAATTGTTTAGAAAACTTCTTTTCTCTTCATGGTGTGCCAAAACACATTATCACTGACAAAGGTTCTAATTTCATTTCGAATGCTGCCATGAAGTTGTATGAAAAATTAGGTATTGAAAAACATACCACTACTAGCTATCACCCACAATCAGATGGAGTCTGCGAGCGTTTAAACAGTAAAATAATTAACACACTTAGTCATTTAGTGTCTGAAACACAAGAGGATTGGGATCGACATTTATCTTTTGCCTTGCTGGCCCACCGAACTTCAATCCATTCCTCGACTGGTGAGTCTCCAGCTAATCTTCTCTATGGTAGAGAATTAATTTTGCCATATCATCTTCTTTTTAATTTAAATGAACAAAATTTTACCACTGTTAGTGATTATAGTCAGGATTTGGCAATTCGTATGAAAAAATCTTTTGAAATAGTAAAGAAGAACTTGCTTAAAGCAGCTAAAACACAAGAGACATACAGAAATAAGTCTGCTGTTATAAAAGATATAAAAGTTGGAGATTTAGTATATTTATACATTCCTGTTTTTCCAAGAGGACATTGTAAGAAACTCTCCAAACTTAATAAAGGTCCTTTTAAAGTTATACAAAAAACATCTAATGTAAACTTTAAAATTCAACATGTAAATGACACACGAAATATTCAGTTGGTGCACATTGACAGATTAACAAAAATTCCAGAAAGAGATTCTGTGTTCTTTTCTTGGGCACAATCTGATAATTCAGCAAGTAATACATCTCATGAGAATGATATAATTCCAACACAAAGATATAATTTACGACAAAGGAAAAACTAGAATGACATTTTTTTTATTGTTGCGCAACATAATTTTGTTTAATGTATAATTTTTATGTGTGTGTATTTGTTATTGATACATTGCAGAATGCTGCAAACTGGATTTAATTAATGTAAAAGAAGAGTTGATTTTATAAGATAAAATTTGTTATTATTGTTATTGATATTGCAGATTACTGCAGGATTTAGATAATGATTGAGAAAAGATTAATTTGGATAATATGAATTGATTATATTTATAGATAGAGATATATAGTTACTTATTTATTGGTATTGAGAGTGCAGATTTATGCAAATATTTGATTACGTGGTCCATGACGTAAGTTCTGATCACATATGTTGATATTTTTTGGTATATATTTGTTGTCGTTAAAAGTATTAGAGTACTGCAAAGATAAAAGTGGCAGTGTATATTAGATAACTGCAGAATGCAGATGATATTGTTTAGTTTTGAATGGACATGAATAGATACTTGTGTCTTTGAAATTTTAGTATATTATTGTTGCTTATTGATAATAATTGTTATTGTGTCAATTGTCATTTGACACTTCTATTGAAATTTTATTTATTTTATACAACTTATGTACATTGTTTTATTTTTTTTTTAGATCACTCTATTTACACATTTTTTTTTCTTTCCAGCTGGTATTTATATTTTGTAGTGGAAGTGAGAGTTGCTTCTCATTGGTTATTCATGGTACCTTCTCAAAATTCAATGTTTCGATTCTTTGAAAACTATTTGGCTGGTCCAATGTTTTCTTAAAAATTTTTTTTTATTTATATCTAATGAGAATCAATGTCGAATCCTCTACCTTTACTTTTGTCTACACAAATTTAGTGATCTGATGTACAAAAATTTATTCATTGTTATATAATTCTCTTTTAATTTATAGTTTGTTAACAAATTGCTTATTCCGAAATAGAGGTTGAATTGGATAAAAATTGCTATACTTAAATTGGTAACTTCTGATAGATATTTTATTTTATTATCAAAAATTTTTCATTTTTCAAATGAAAAATTTTTGGGGGATAGGTGGAAGGAATGTGTTGGGTTGCTTTAGAATGTATGTAATTTGGAGGTTTGAAAATTTACTTTTATTTCTTTTTCCCTGGCTCAATATTCTTAATTTGGTAATATTTAAATAATATTTATTGACTTTTTCATTTATTCTTTAATTAGAATATTTTTAATCTTCTAAATTAATTTTCTTTATAATATTCTTAATTAAAAATGTTCCATTCCTTAAATTAATATTACTTTTGATTTGTAAATTTTAAAAATTATTTATTTATTTGATTCCCCTTAAAATTCCTTTTAATTTGATGTCCCATTTTCCCATTTTGGTTAGAAATTCCATTTGTTCTTCAGTTTCAAGTTATTTCCATGTCTCACTGCAATTCAAAAATTTCAGTTGCGGCCATTTTCGGAATTCTGTTTTGCGGGCTTTTTACTGCGATTAAAGCGTTTTTCGCGCCTCTTTGGACTTCGTGATTTATTTTAATTGGTTCGCGTTTTTATGGATCGTCTGCTCTCGGAATTATGAGTATTATTTTGGCAATTCTAATTTCGGTAAGCGAATTTTAATTGCTGCCGTTTATCTAAACTCCGCCCTTTTTGCCGCACGTATAAATACGCGCGCAGAATTTTTCAGTTTCAGTTTTTTGTTGAAATCCTTCGTCATGTGTTAGCGCGAGAAGCGCGTTGTTGATTTTCGAATGGAACTTATGTTCCACGCGAGCTTTTCAATGGAACGTTAAATTCCTCGCGTTATTTTTTAACATTGTAGTTTTAATTTAAATGATGGTTTTTCAAGTTTTTATCGCGAAATTCACGAAGTAGTTCTCCGGAAAAGTGTGTATTAAAATTCGTTATGCGAGTTATGTGAATGGAGCGTCTGACGATGACGTCGGAGTTTTAAGAAGATCCTAGTTATCCAGAAGTAGTTGTTAGGCCTCTGCTGATGAATTCTCTCCTGATCTCCAGTAAACCAGTCTACAAAAATTGTCTCCACTTATTGGAACTTTCCCCCCCGTCTGATGGCCCATCCGGGTGAATACAGATGTTTTATTTAAACTCTTAATTTCTTTAATTCTGAATATGATTTCTCAATATTTTTTTAAATGCATTTAATTAAATTTTATTCTGTAAAATTAAAATTCTAAAACTTCATTCTGAGAGCAAATTTCTAAACCTTCATAAATTTCTAAGAGCCTGGGTAAATTCTAAAATTCTTTAAATTTAATATTTTTGTTAATGATTTTCTGATGGAATTTAAAATAGATTGTTTTGAGTAAAGTTTTATGCTAATTCCTTAATTTTAACTAAGTTGATAAAATTCTAAAATTCTAATGTTAATTCTTCCTGAGTTGCCTGCCTGTGAGCAGTGTTTTTGTATTTGTTAATTTGAATTAATTTGAAGTTACAATTTAATAAACTAATTTTCATTAAACTAAATATTATGTCTTCCTTTATCTCTTTTAAACACAGCAGGTTTTATTCTATCTTTCAAACACAACATATATATATATATATATATATTTTTGTGTAGCACCACCTAGATGGCCTGTGTAAAAGAATCGATCTTGGGATGTAATTGGGAGAAATCATTTAAGGACAGCGAATGTTCTCACTTCCAACAGTAGATGGCAGCACTAGAAATGAACTGGAAAACTTGCAAAGATCGTGTAGATGGGGATTGTAGAAACGTATATTTTAGAAGACATTAAAAACTAGCTGAGGATCCTTTTAGGATCACTTGTAATGAGAAGGCAAAGCCCATCGCTGCGGACACACACTTAAGGAGTACTTCACTTTGACGGCATTCCGCCTTGGTGATACAAACTTGTAGACAGACACCCAGGAGAAACATAATGAGCAACGGGTATCGCTATTTTTTGTAGAATGAAGCTTGTACACAGACACTTGGGAGGAACATTAAGAACTAACTGCGAGCACTGAAAATATTGTTGGAAACTTGGTTTTGTTTACGTCGCAATTCTCGTTTCGCGGGAGCGTGACGTCATTATTTAAAATGATTTTTCCGTTCTCGTGAACGAATCGCGATTTGGACAAAACTGGGCTTATCATGCAAATCACCTTTCTCGCCGCTCACGCATCCTGTTTTGCATATCCAGAGGGCGTTGCCGGCAACGGTTATGTTCCGGAACGCACCCATCGTTGGATATAAAGGCTAGACACTTTTCTGGTTTAAGGTAGAACGGATAGATCTCAGGCAGATCACGGTTCGATCAGCAGATTGATTTGATCGACGGAAGGATCTAGAAGGATCTAGATCAGGCAGACGGATCTACATAAAGTCTTGTTCGAAGTAGTCGAAGGTTACGATAGATGTTTATCGGTTGACACGGATGTTTAAATTAAACTAAGTAGTTTTTGTGGTTCTCAGTTATGGAGACTGTGTTTTCCGTGTTGTGGACTTTATATAGTGTTATTCCGTAAAGTTTAAAGTTTTTGCCATAGCGTGTGCCCAGCTAGTGGTGGCGTCAGAAATTGCACGTGGTTACGTAAGTTGAAATGTTTTATTCTACTTACTCGTGTAAATACTGCTTAAACCAGAAACGTGTCTAAGCGTGGAACTTTTACTGAAACCTTTCGAATGAGCTGTAGATCTCATGCTTTTGTACATAGTATGCTTTGATTTGCTTTACTGTTTTCATAAAATATATTGTAAGCAAATGCAACGGATTCACTCTTCAATAAAAGTGATTTTGAACTAAACTGGAACTGTTCTCCTTTAACACCTCTACAGCTACTTGTATTTCTACAACTACCATTTGACGTTGTTATAGCTGCAACACTGATTAATTTTCAACGAAGTTGTGCAACTAGAATTTTCGTACCTCATCGTTCTTCTATTACCAGCTTCTAATTGACCTTTAAATTTAATATAATATATATATACTAACAAATATGTTGTTGAAAACTGACTTTGTTATTAACGAAACGGAACTTGTAGACAGTCACTTCTGGTGCCGACAGCACTTGCAGAAATTGAACACATCTTTTGTGGAACATCATCATCTTTAGCTGACAGGCAAATGAAGCAGAATTGACAGCATGTTGCGGAATCCCTGCAAATGCGCTGGAACTCTGAGGCAAGCATATTAACTCTTACGGCGACCGCGGGATACGGGCGCCCTTGCATTGGGGCCCTGTTCCACGGATCTTCGCAGCAACCGGAAAAATCACCACCTCGCCTAATGCTGGTCAGGAATCCAATGCCGCCAGGCAACACGCCAGCCTCCCAGGAGACGCCAAACTTGGCGAGCGAAAACCTGCGCTTCGCGCCGAGCGCTCACGCATATACTGCGGAAAAATAAACGCTGTTATGCCAAGAATCATTAAAAGGATCACTTCCGCCAAGCGGCAAGCCGCCGCACAATGGCAACCCGCCAGCCCCACCGGATGCGATGGCACCCCAAATACAGCTGTGCAACTGATAAGCGGTTGAAAGCCAAGTTTTGCCTAAAAATGCATCCTTTTTTTCTCTCTCTCATGAATCAAGTGAAGTTAACACGAGAGAGCGGGAAGCCAAAAGATTAACAAAGGATATGATATTTTAACGTTTTTAAGATGCATTGCATATAATTTTGAATAATAAAACAAAGAAAAAGGATAACAAATTACGTTAAAGGGGAAATAAATCACCGAAATATTAAAAAACAACAAATAAATTTTGAATTTTGAAGGGAAAGGGGAAAATAACGAATTTTAAGCTATTATTAAATTTTGAACCAAAAATCTCGGCATAACACTAAGCTCTTAATTTCATCATTTAAAATATAACGTAATTTTCTAATAAATATAATAATTTCATATAAATATAATAATTTCATATAAATATAATAATTTCATTCTGTATACTGTTACCACCACCCGATGTATACAATACATCACCACAATTCAATCCACCATAATTCAATCATTTAAATCCCGATGCACAATCTCCATAACTTTCAATTCCTTAATAGCTCAATTTCACATAAGCTCTTAATTCCAATTTTCTAACCCGATCCACAATCTCCGTAACTTTCTTTTTATTTTATTTTTTCTCCATGGAAACACTGTGACGTCCCCTCCACCTCCCGTGCGTCTGCACGTGCATGTGGGAGAAAAATCAGAACTTCCTGAGAATTCACCGAGAAATTTAAAATCATTACTTCTTTAAAATCCGGATCTGGCAGCTATTTATAATTATTTCTTGACCAGATTGGCCTTGTAAGAATGCCTGATGTTTGAGCTTTCGAAAAATGTAAATTATTAGTCAAAATTGTCAGTACTTTTTCTGATGCAAGGATTTAAAAACGAAAGTTCATTTTTTTGACCCAAAAGTGCTTTTATTTTAAAATCTTTAAAAAATATTAGAATTTGTCCCTGAGATTTGAAATTAATGTATTTTTACTCGTAATTGTCTGCTCTTTCCGGTCGTGTGATTTGTTTTTTTCTATGACATCTGGATGGTGGAGAAAAAAGGAGAAAAAACGGTTGAAATCGCATAAAACATTAAATAACAAAAAAAAATTCAAATTTTAAAAATCTGTTTTCACGTGTAACCCCCCCCCCCCCCCCTGTCTCCGATTGCCAAATTTCGTGGCTCTGCGACGCATTGTCGCTGAGCCTATAGACACACACACAGACATTGTCTTAAATATATATATATATATATAATGTAAATAACAAAGTACTAAACATACCCGATTGTAAACTAATAGAAATTACCAAGTCAGGAAGCGGTAAAACAGCATTAAAGGAAGCATTGAAACAGCACTATCCAATGGGATACCTCAAACACCACTATAATGCTTTGCACTGCAAGGAAATTAATGCATTTGATAGTGATATTGGCAACACCTATTTTATATAATATAATGGCAACGCATCGAATGGATCGGCACTTTATATTTGAATTGATGAATGATCTGTCATTCGGGTTAACTTCTTATTTCAACCTGTCTCAATCCAAAATATTTTTCTCCACTCAGTCCATGCATTCACTTCTGGCATACGTCTTTTGCTTTGATGTTCCAAGGAAATATGGCCACAGGCACGTAACGGTTCCGTGAGTGTTTCCTCAGGAGTAATAGCTGGCTATAAACGGGAACAAGGGGTCACAATCCCCCTTGGCCATTTGTTATTTCCCTGTTGGCACTTATATCACCTCTCGATCATTTTTGATTTTCTTATATATTAACTTTCTAGTTTCTAGATATTTTAAGAAATAAGTCCTTAGAAATGCCTTTTAAGATTTGTAATGAATGACATAGCTGTTTAACATTATTAATGGAATTTTAATGCATATATTCATTACATTCCCATGTCAGAAATGACCCTGACAGGAATGGCATATGGGTTTATTTTGTTCACTACATGAATTGAAACTAACTTTGAGAAACAAAGTATGTACTAAGCTTGGGTTGCTTTGGATTTTTGAGAACATCTATTATTCAGCAAATGAAATTTTCTTTTGCCAAATGGAATTCTTATTGACCAAATTTTATTTTGATTTTTAGTTTGAAAAATTTGATCTGCAAATCTCATATGTTCAAAATTCCAAAAATTATCCTAATACTTCAGCAAGTTTTTAAGTTAGAAAGGTTGGAGTTAGTTTTATTGTACTATTGAGTTGGAGGCACAACTTTTTTTAATTGATCCTTTTTCAATGGGGGGAGAGGGCGTATAATATTTAGATACCCCCCTTTTTTGCCAATGCTACTCTTTTGCAGCAAAATACCACGGCCTAATGCTACTATCTTTTTTGATGATGTATCTAATGCATAGCATGGGTCAGCGAACAACCTCCTAAATAAATCCCTGAACATGAATTTTAAACACCATATATAGTACAAGTACATTTATTGGACACACACATTTAAAAATCTAATTAATAATTTATGTACTGTCTTACATGAGATTCATTTGTTTCTCCCATGTTTACATTGTTACAAATCTTATGCCTTGGTTTAAATGTCTTTTCAAATATTCTTGTTTAGATTTTAAATCTTTTAATGATGCATTTAAATACAAAATGCTTTCCATTTTTAGTTGGCTGAGATGAAAATTACTGTAGATGGTCTGGAACGAGAGCGAGACTTCTATTATGGAAAATTAAGGGATATTGAAGTGCTCTGTCAAGAGCAAGAAATGAATGAAGACAATAAACCTTTTATTGAACAGGTGTTGGAAATATTATATGCGACAGAGGTATGTTGTGCTTTCATTGTGAGGTTTATTTTGCCTATTTCTATTTTGTGAAAATACTCATTTTCAGGGCCATGTGATATCCACATCTGCACTAAATATATTAAATATTTTTTATTCCACACTACCAGTTAGTTTTAGAAATTTACTATAGCATCAATGAATTAACAACACTCATTATGGTTCAGATCAGATAAAATATATTTTATATAATGCAGATTTTTTGCAATGCAACATAAACTTTCCCACTATTTAATGATGTTTAACCAAGATCATTGTAGTTATATAATTTGCTACAGATCCAAAATTTCACTTGTGTTTTCCATGTTAGAGAATGTACCTATTTGCATAGATAGTATATAGGACAGAGCTGGGCTAATCTCCTGTGCCTAAATAATTGGTGGTAGTGATTCGAAATTTGGCAGATCGGCGAAATAAAATCGACAATCACGAAATGAAATATTGAGCTGAGCAACAAACTGGAGAGTTGAAATTTTAAGGGAGGGAAATAGGCAACATGCTCTGTTACAATTAGACAATGAGAAACGAGCGACCGCTTTGTTCTACCCCATCAGCAGTGGAAATCCCCCATTTGAAGTGGGAGAAAGCTTTATTTCCTTATGCCAATTATCTGCATCATGGGTGAGAGTTAACACATGTGCCAATTGCGTGTGCCGTTCGAAAGAAAGCATAATGCTAAAGAAGTGTGCTTTGACTTTTGCAGGTAGAAAAGTTAAAGTACTATTTGTATTATATACATTTTCCCATCATAGCATGTTATAAGTTCCTGATTTTGTTCATTTGTAAAATTTATTAAACATTAAACATAATTTGCTATATAATCATCTGTTAAAAATAGATAAAACTGCAAAGCAGTCACATGTAATGAGTTTCTTTGTTATTCCACAATCATCGGGTTAAATAACTTTAAGATTGCAGAAATGAAAAATAGAAAATGTTTGCCAGTTTCTACCCCCATAATTTATTAAATATCAATGATGTTTTCCATATGTAGAGCCTTATATATAAATCATTTTGTACATTGGAAAAATTGAACAATAATTTTGTTTTAAACACCTGAAAATACATTGACAGTTGAAATTTTTATGAAAAAATGGCGTTAAAAAACAACTTTTACAAACAAGCGTCACACAGCGAAATTCACAGTTTTATGAAAAAGTATTAAAATTTATGATCTTTTTGTGAAAGATTGCTTAAATTCACGGTTTTTATAAAAGAATGCTAAAATTTCAAGTCTTTATGGGAAAAAAATGCTACAATTCGAGATTTTCATGAAAAGTGCTTAAATTATTTTTGATAAAATTTGCTAAATTCACACATTTTGCACAAAAAATCTTAATCTAACTTTCAGTTATGCCATTTATTGATCGTATTCTGAAATAAAAGATCACAAAGCAATTACTAGTGATTTCCCATGAGTATTTTCTGATTTTTAGGAGTCTAAAGCCAAAATGAATAAAATAAGAAATTTTTAAAGGCCCTTATAAAAAAATTTCCCTAAATCCAGAAGTTTCTAAGGATTTCCAGGAGGTGTACGAACCCTGTATACCATGGTCAGTACCAAAAGAATGAAGTCTAAATTAATTTCACGGTAAAACAGCTATTATAAAAATAATCTTATAAATTTGAATATTTTTTATATTTTGTTAAATAAAAGGATATATGTATGCTTTTTGCTTCTCTTCTAAATTTAAATTTGAAGTAGTTATGCTTTTAAATGTTATGTATTAATTTAAAAAAATTTCAATTTATTATATTTTTATGTGTTGGTGACAACCTCTATGCATTAAACGATTGTAACTATTTATAATACATGCTTTCTAACAAATGTCATCAAATGGCAAAATAATGTAAATGAAAAGCTGGCTCCTAGATTCAGTAGAAAATTGTCCAGCCCTGATATAGGGATTTTCATACACTTAAGAAAAGCCAATATCTGTCTATAAAATTTGCATTTAGCAACAAATTTAACAAACTTGGCAACATAATTTTCAATCATTAAGTAAAAAACACTTTGTGTGTAGATTGACATGTGCATCAATCTATGATCTTGACTTTTTTTAAGCCTTCTATTTCTAGTAATTAGTAATTTAGTTAATAACTTGTCTAGTACTTCATTTTTGTCCTCAGTCTGGTGGAGCGCCCTGTAATTTTTCCCATTTTTTAGCCTTTGGGGTTCTTGTGTGTGTTTTGACTTCTCTTCCGTCTTGTTGGGTCTTGTTTATTCTTTTTTCGACTTGATTCATCTTCTTGGGATATTTCTGTTGTGTTTTGGTGCACTTCAATCTTGTGTATTAATTCTCGTTTTAGATAGGCTGGACTGTTCTTCATTCTGATTGGCTGTCTCAGGTGGACTCAACCCAGGACTTCTGTATATAAACTCCATTGTTTCTTCTATTTGTGCCCATTTCATCTTTTTTAATTTGTGTTTGTTGGTTCTTTTGCATTAACGAAGAGGTCCAGCATATCCTCAAAGCAGCTAGCTGTATGCTGCATTATTATTTTATTTTTGCTTTAATATGTTGCTCAAGTTTTCCTTATAATTTTAAATATTGCCAACTTTGACTTTATGAAAAAAGTTGCCAATAATGCAATATCTCTGTAAAAATTAAATTTAATTTAATATCTTGATTTAAATTATAGCAAGTTTTACTATTCGTGGGACAGGTATGTTGTGTTGAGATAGTATAGAATTTGCGTGTTATGGGTGAGGGAAGTTTTATAAAATAATTGCCTTTTGTTACTTTATTTTATACTAGAAAATGTACTCAGTTGTTAGTTTTTGATAGACCTTTCACATTTTAAATAAGGTACTTGTTAGCTAATCTTAGTCCCCCCCCCCCCCCCCTAAAAGTACTCATATGGACTGGAAGCCCGTGGATATAGCCCTTCAAAATGATATTTGTATATAAACCTGACTCTCAACTTGAAAAGTAAAGGGAATCTGACCCGCAACTGGAAAAATGTAGGAAACCCAACCCAATGCAGGACTCTAGTACAGTGAACTATGGACTTCATCAAAACACACAAAACTGTATTTTAAAGATGCTGGAATATTGAATAATCTTTACTCTGCTCTTTATATTTATTTGTGGCAAAATATAACAATTTAGTAGGCTCTAGAGCAGTTTGTGTTAACTAAACGCCGTGATTACTATGATAATAATTTGCCACAATTAAGCAAGATGATTTTTGAGTAGGTTAAATATTTTTTGTTTATTGTGTAACTTTCATCCACATTTTTAGTATTTGAAAGGTTCAAAGCATTTACTATAATTTACAAAATTCCATATCAATATACAAGGTAGGATAAAAAAATTCGGAGACTGGCGCTTACTTGACGGATGTGATTTATTGATATCATGTGTTACACACAACCACCTTCAAAGTACTGCAGCTATGCACTTCTGTTAGCGCTAGTTCAGTTGCTGAAAACATTCCTTTGGATGAAATGGCCTTCAGTGCGGCCGTCGCAGCTTCCTCAACCTCAGGTGCACTCTTGAAACGGCGTCCTTTGAGTTTGTTTTTGAGATGGGGGAACAGGTAAAAATCACATGGGGCGAGGTTAGATGAGTAGGAAGAGTGTGGAAGGGTTGACGTTTCATGTTTGGCCATTGCGGACTGCACCATGAAAGACTAATGAGTGGAAGCATTGTCATGTTGCAGCACCCAATCCTTGCTTTTCCAGAGTTCTAGTCATTTCTGGCTGATAGCATCATGTAGACGATCCAGGATCTGTGTGTACCTCTCCTTGTTCACTGTTGCCTCTTCCGGTATGAACTCGTAATGCACCAAGCCCTTCTAGTCAAAAAACACCTCCAGCATTACCCTCCCCTTTCAACGGTCCAAACAGAACTTTTTTGACTTCGGCGACGATGGTGACTTCCACTGTGAAGACTGCCATTTCGATTGGAGGTTGTACAAGAAGCACCACATCTCATTACCGGTGATAATTTTTAAAAAGAATGTCGGATCTTTGTCAGCAATGTCAATCAGTTCTCCCCAGATCCACATGCACTCATCACACTGATCTTCGGTTAGCATTGCTGATACACGTGATGAATGTTCAGTTTGTACGTCAGGATAGCTTGGCAGCTCCTGTACGAAATTCTTGCTTTTTCAGCAATGACATTGATGGTTTGACATCGACTGGCATGCACAATTTCCGCCAACTTTCGAATGTTGTCCTCCGTAATTGATGTTGACAGCCGCCAAGTCTACGGATTGTCTTCTACGGATTCATGGCCGGCCGTGAATCGGGAGTGCCATGAAAACATCTTCGCACAACACATTGCTCTGTCACTGTACACCTGCTGCAACATGTGCAATATTTCTGTCTGCGATTTCCCCAAACGCTGGCAGAATTTGATATTCGCACGTTGTTTTTCAAACACCATTTCCATTTTCGAAGAACTCGAATGACTACAGTTCACTGACATGCATTGTTTGGACCCCTGCACTGCAGACCTGCTTCTTCCTTTTCACGTCTCGCATCATATATGCCTCTACACCACGGTAAAATAGTTCCGCTCTCCTCCAATCAGGGTTGGAGATATCAGCACAGTCTCCGAACCTTTTGATCCAACCTTGTATATACTTTAAACTTAGCAATTTGTGAAAATTTAAAATTATAAAAGCCTATTTTTCAGTAAAAGAGGACTGATCGTTTTTCCCCCAGCTTTTCAATTATTCTTATTGATATTTATTGGCATGTTATTTTAACCAAATATTTATGAAATACAGTTCTACACATTCGCAATCGCTAGTGGCTTTTGCACAACAGTTCAAAATTATTTTGTGCCATTAAAAACACAAACAATTCCTTTTTATTTATATTTTTATAATACTGTTTCCATTTTTGTTTGATTTACAGGGTTAATATACTACTTGGAAAACCTGGAAATCACAGGGAATTTGAAAATGGGTTATCACTTCCTGAGAAACCCAGAAAAAAATATTGGTAAAATGCATGTAAAAATCTAGAAAGTGGAGGAAAATTGTTTTTATTTATAAAATTACAATCTTATACCATTCCTAATCAAAAATTTGCTGGCATTAACATTGTTTTATGTTAATGCCAACATACTTTGATGGCATCGAATATAACAAAATATTGTTGCATCTAGTCCCCCCCCCCCCTCCCTAAATTCATTATTCTGCTTCAAAATAATTTATCTCATCTGTAGCAAGTTTAAAATACATCTTAAAATCTAAGTTTTTTCATGATTGATATAGCAGCCCTGATAAAAATTAATATATTTAATTTCCTATCATTTGTTATAAATTTTTGGAGTTTATAATTTCTAATAGATCAACATTTTCCAAACTGTTCTGCAGAACATTAGTGTTCCATAAAATGCAAATAGATGTTCCATAATAAAATCAAAACTGACAACATCAACATTGATTTGAAATACACTCTCATTACAGATACATAGACCTATTATGCACTTGTCATCATGCATTTGTCAATAGTGTTTTGGAATGAAGCTACGTAAAAACATAAGATGATGAAGTGAAAATTAAACTTTCAAAAAATATAAATTCCATTTAATAAAGCTTGTAGTTTTAATTCAAAGTATAGTGATGGGCATATCAACACATAACCTTGTGATAAAAGTGCGATAGGAAGGCATATTATTATTATTCAGTTATATTTATTTTATCTATTAGTTTTGAACATGTAAATTTTCACAAACCTATCTGGGGGGGCACGGTAGCCCATTGGTTAGCGCGCTGGAGTTGCACTCGGTAGGCCCGGGTTCGATTCCAGCCGCTGCCAAAACTGCCGCCGTGTTCATGCGGAGTACGATCACGTTAAACATGTGGGTCCGAAAGTCCTTCCGAGAGGTTGGTGGTAGGGGAAGGAGGGTACCTGTGAATGCCTCCCCCACTGGGTTCCGGTCTAAACTGGGTGGCACTTCCCGACCGTCCAAACAGTTACCTTACACCTTTCTGGTAGGTCGGACGGTCTGGGTTTCAACAACAACAACAAACCTATCTGGGAAACATTGAAAAATCAGAGAATTTTATTATGCAGTTTCAGTTGCAACCTTTATTTCTTTATTGAAGCCTATATTCATTTTAATTATGGACCAGCACACTCAATTACACTCTTTTTAAAAAGAAACAAAAAAAACTTGAAAAAAGTCTAGGTGACCTGGCTGGCCATAAAAGGATATGAACCTCATGGAGGTAAACCTGAAAATAAGCACTTGTGACATGTTGATTAAATAATACAATGTGGCATTTAAATGTAACAAGTAGCCAGCCTGCTATATGAGGTTGTTGTTATTATGCCGGTAAATAGTCCCTTGAAGATGTGACAGCATAGGCAATAAAATTGGATGTAAAGTGTTGTCAATATACAGGCAGGTACACTGTACCTTGCAATAAAACTAGGGTATGTTGGCTGTCATGAGAAATGGTTTCCCAAACTGTAACCCCAGGTGTTATAGTATGTGTCACTTGCTCCCACTGGGCTCTAGTTTAAATTGGATGGCCCTGTCCCTGCTGTCTAAACAAATAACTTACACCTTCGGTTAGATTCGATGGTCGAAAGAAAGAAAGCATGTGCTATTTGACCACTGCAGCTGGATTGAAGCGATGACCAGGCCTCTTACATACATTTATATGGTGTTGCCAACTTAGTCTTACTGTGGCAATGCTGTGATTAAGGCAGTAGCTAATATGCCTGTATGACTACCTGGTTTTTCTTAAGCCTATGTGAATGTGTCTTCTTTTAAAGTAGAGGCATCTTCACAGACTATGTAACATAAACAAATGAAGCAGCAAAACCAGTGAAATTTGACTGTCAGTGCAAACAGTGTTCTTAATAGGAATTCCAGATTTTCCTTTCTCATGCACGTTAGAAATGACTAGTGCGTTTATTGGTGATGAAATTTTAATAATTTGCATATCTGGCTTTAAAACATTCTGAGTTTTGTGGCTCTCACTCTATTTTTATGAGTACAGGTTTTTTTTTGCCCCCCCCCCCCCCCCCCCCCCCACACACACATTAACAATTTATATTGTAATTTTTTATTTCATGAAACATTGTCAAACAGATTATTCAATTATTTCTTTAATTACTTTAAATACAGGCTTATACTGAGGCTAGCTGAATTTGGCTTGTCAATTGGTAATCACTGTTATATATGTGCTCGATGAAAAAAAAAATCTTTTATGGGGCAATCATGTCAGCTTTCATAAAAATGTGGATTTGGTGGTTTATATTGTATTAATATTACCTAACTCATGTTTGTTCATTTTTGTGGCATATTATACATAAAGTTTCGGAAATATTTCAGAATTAAAAGAATTTCCAGTCAGGAATAGCCTAGGTCTCTGATGCAAGATTTTAAAGGTTGTTATTTATTTGATTTAAAAAAGGGGGTCCTGGGCTTAGTATTAGAAGGTTGTATCTGTAAAACTGATTTTGAGAAAATGCCAAAAATGTTATTTCAAAGCTTCTCTTTCCAAACTCAATGTTCAAAATCAAAATTAATAGACATTTCAATTCATCATGCTACTGTATAGAATAGAAAAAGTATTGTTTTCCTGGAAATTTTCGAATACCAAAATTTTAATGTTCATGTTTGAAATCTGAACACATTTCAAATGTTTAGAAGGATGCATATCAGTGAAGAGTAAGTAGAAAACCCAGACCACACGACCAACCCATAGGCTAATGGTAGCTTTCTGTGTGGCCGGAGTGAAGAGTAAGTACAATAACTCAAAAATATATGCACATATCACAACGAAATTTTATCAAAGCATGGATAATTCAAGATTTTGTAGCATTATTTCCGGTAAAGAACAATGATAAATCCAAGAGCAAAGTGTAGCGCCTTTCTATATAGAAAAAGTTACTTCACTGTACTTCTGAGCACATCGATGTTTGTTAATGGGTGCTGGGGCTAAAATATTGCTTTAAATCATTACTGGATTTTTGAAGTATAGCACTTCAAACTTAGAAAAATTCTAAAATCTTTGCTTTAAAGTTTATGCTCACTGATTATCTCATCACCTGTGCTGCGCTGATGAGCGGCAATAAGCACAAAACATGGCTTACGAATGATCAGTTGAGCACTTTCTTATTTTTATGCAATATCCTATTATAGGCAGAAGTTGCTTCACTGTAAACAGAAAACTGAGATTTTAAAATTCATTATGCATGTATAAGGTATTAAAATAGTATATTAACACAAATGAGCTGAATACATCTAATTGATGTCAAAATAATGAATAGTATGCCTCAACTATTGCAACAATTGCAAAATGTTTATAATATAAGTATGCTTAACTCACACTAGGGACCTCCATCTATACGGTATATAAGGAAAAGAGGTGCAGTCAAAATTACTTCTCACTGGCCTCCAAATAGATTTGCTGTGGCACTGTTTATGTTAATACTTACGTACTGTTAATACCTATAATCAAAACTATCATTTTCTTCTTTCATTGTTTCTCTCTTGGAAAAATATAACATTCTTAAAAATATCAAATAACATAAGCTAAAAAAATTCCATTTAATTGTAGTTTTTACATAAACTTTCTAAATATCAAATTTCATGAGGACACATGCATCTTGAGTTATTATGCTCACTACTCAGATGGACATACTTTTTCTTTAGGAGAAGGGATGATGTTAAAGTGTGTAAATGCCAAAATCTTAAATTAGACAATTTTCAGCAAAGCAGTACTTGCTTTATACTATAGCAGCTTTATAAATTAGTCATGAAAGTTACTAGTCCTGAGAATGAATTTAAGAATTTGTAGTTTGTATCTATCATCACTTGTCTGCTGGACTAATAGGAATAAAAATGCAATAAGATTTTAATGAAATTTATTTCTTCACTTAAAATTTACATGGTAACTAATTGAAGCATTATGCTTATTCTATGCAACATTGAATATTTACCAGAAAATATTTTAAAGCTGCTAAAATTTTATAAATATTCACTTAAACTATCTAAAATAATATGAAATATAGAGCTTTATTAGTAGCAGCATAAGCAGTTGATTAAAAGTATGAACAAGTTTTGAAGGTAAAAAGAAACTTTCAGAATGAAAATACTCCCACCACACTACCATAGGCCACACTATCATAGGCAAGAAGGCATATGTTTTTAAAAAGTTAATCACTTGACTCAGGAAAGAAATCATTGACAATTGCAAAAAATGAAGAGAAAAACTTAAAGGGAAAAAGAACATTTCAAAGATCTAAAAACTTTCTCAGTAAACTAATAAAACTACAAACTAAAGTGTCTTATAAGAAAACAACTAGTTTCAAAAGCTACATGAGCAACATCAACTATGAAAATCTTGCTTTAAAGATATTTGTAATTAAAAAGTATATATAAAATTATGTAGTATATAACAAAGATTAAGAAAACAAGCTATGAAGCTGAATAAACTAACTTAAAGTTAGTTTATGTAGTTTTCGAAATTAGTTGTTTTCCTATTTACTTTCTCATAAGGTACTTAATTTGTAGTTCTATTCACTGAAAAAATGTTTTGAATTGTTCTTTTTTTTTTCTATCTTTTGTTTGACAGCAATTTCCTTCATCACTCAGTGCAACTATTTATTAACAAACATCTTCTTGTATATGGTGTGATGGCTGTCTTTACATCCTGAAGAAGAAGGCTGCTTTTTGTCTCTGAAATCAGTTAATACTTTGCCATTTGCTTATGCTGTTAATAACAAAGTTTTAGTATTTCAGATTGCTAAAATTTTATTTAAACACAAAGAAAGTCATTAAAGTTTATATTTTCTAAATTATGTAAGTGCAGGCTTACTTTTTACTCATTAGTACTACAGACCTCAAAGATTTTTATTTTTGTGATCTGATCAAATTATTAAAGGTCTCAGACCATTGCATCACCAATGATTTCGAATGCTGTACAGTATGAGAGTTTAAAATACTCTGGGACACTGGTTATTATTTACTAGAATGAATTTTCCAACATCGCCCAGGTCCTAAGTAAGTTCCTGCTACTTAAATAATATAGGTACAGATAGCACCACTGAATTTCCAAATTTTGAAGTAAAATCATGCCTGCACTCTGTTTAACCATGTTCAACTATTCCAGTTTTACAACATGGGCATAATACTATGCCCAAAATAAGTGCTCAATCACCATTGTTGAAAATTATCATAAAGTGGGAAAAAGTTCCTTTACCCCAGAAGTAAAATTCAAGCGAATGTTGTCATTGTCTTACGCTTCAATTTTCCACTACAGATGATATATGTAGACAGGCCGAACAATAAATATATACAGATACAACACATACAAATATATTCTTTTATTATATAAGACTTTTCTCAAAAATGGCAGTTTTATAGTTGCATCCTTCATATTCTATTCCCTGCAATGCTTTTGGAGTAGACATTGTGTGGCAAGATATATACTTCTGACTTATTTTTAGGAGGGCTTTGCTGTTCCTGACGATGTTCCTGAGGATGGCTTACCTACTCAAAACGATGAAGATGAATACTAAAAATGGGGCCAATGCTTCACTATGGTTATCTCTACTTTCCCTTTTGTTTAACCAGCTGTTTTAAATTTTATGAAGATTGTTGTAGTGTTATGTGCGCACTAAGACTCCAGCGATTCATCTTTGTATATGGCCCTTTCCCTGTATTACCAGGCTTTGAGACACATCTAACGGTGTACACTACGCTCACAGGAACAGTAAAATGAACAGGAAGCAGAAAGACTGAAACGGAATTGTGATGTATAATGTCCATGAATTTGATGGTGCATTTGTGCTCTTGGTATTTCTCTCTAATGTGTATCCTTTGTATTGCTTCTGTGACAGACTTTGGTTTATATGCAGTAAAGCTCATTTATTGCAACCAATCAAAATTATGTCTTTGTACACCCTAAAATTCCTAGATAATTCAACAAGTGCATTAGCTGCCAACTCTCAATAGAGTCTTGGTTTTTAGCAGCTACTTTTTATCTCGCAGTATTTTACTACTATGGGTAAAAGTTTTCAATTTTAAAATAAAACCTTGGTCAAAAGTTCTACTTTATTAATGAAAATCCCCATTTTGCAAATTTGGGAATAGTGTAAATGTTTTTCTTTTTTATTTATTTTATTGAGAAATAGAATATTTTTAGATTGATTTAAGTTATTTCAGTATTTGAGTACATGAGTAAATTTATAATATTTCTATATTGCAGTAAAATCCATCTTTTCCCTTTAATACTACAAATTTTTTAAATCTCTGCTATGGTTATTTTTCTGTTTCTGAAAAATCTTCCCTTTTTCACTGTTGGCAGCTATGCAAGTATTATCTGCATATAAAATTGCTTTAGATAGATATTTGTTACATTAAACAAACTCATAAAGTATTTTTAGTCAAAGTATAAATCGCTATATATATAATTAATTAGACTAACAATTTAGTCAGGAACTGGATATTGATACACAAGCACATTTGCACACTGATGAAGACATTTGTGTCTACAAGTGACAATCGATGGCTCAATTTTTAACAAAATTTTCATACACTCAAGCACTCTACACACTACCTTATTGAATATATAATCTGCCAAATGAAATAGCACTTTTGGCCCACTATAAAAATGTTTATTATATAAAACTGACTACTCATGTTAAAAGTGATAACAGTTTTATCAAATGATTCAAAAATTTCATTTATTTTCATTGAGATAAAGGGAGTTTTACTTAACAATCTTTCTTTTATTTATTTTTATAAGAATTGTGTATGTAGTCAAACTGAAGAACTTTCTTGTTACTATTCTTCCAGCATAGTGTATTATTCAAAGTTGTAAGAATATTAAAACCGGCCCTTTAAAGTATGTATAAAATTGTGTACAAAGGTTTAGATATGATATTGTTATATAAAATTTTTACTTCCATTTGAAAATTTTAACTTTTTAAATTTTATTGAAAGTTTATTTTTGTATGTTTTTATTTCAAATTATTCAAGTCACATGTTAACCACAAGTTCATGGACAACAATATTGTAAGACACATACTGAATTTATGTATTGAACTGCTTTGTTTTCTTCAGTTTAAATAGTATGTATATAAATGAGCTCTGTCAATAAATATCCAACTTACCATGTATTTCTCATCTCAGAATTTAGAAGTTTTAGAGTTCATCCCGAGACTTATAGAAAATGCATGCCCCAATTATAATGGTTGTACATTAAAACATTGCAGTCAATATTTAATACACAAAATATAGAAAACTAAAATTCATATACACCTTGTGCTAAAGATATATTTAAAAATGTGTTGCAGATTGAAAAAAATGTTTCATAGAAACTATATAATGAAGATTGTGTCTGTGCAATTTTCAACAATTATTACTGGAAAATAAATTCAACTCATTTTTGATTTTTGAATTATAAATTAAAATACTGCATCGATATCAACAAGAAAAATATATATTATCTGTTTTTTAGTATATTATCTGCATATTTTAAATAGAGAATTTAAATAATGAGCTATGTTAAGTTGGGAAAATATGTCACTAAATTTAAATATTGGAAAAGTCAAGTAATTAAGATAGAAATTAAATTTTTTAAACTAATGCAGTTCTTTAAGTTCCTAAAATATCTGAACAAGAACAACTTTTTATCCTTTAATAATTTTGGTAGCAGCAACTGAATTATGATATTGCCCATACAACTTTTAAGCATTCTCCACCAGAATTATCATTTTCCTAAATTCCAATTTCTTGGAACAGTCATAAGATTTTAGAAAAAGTCATTAAGACTTCTGCTTGAAAATTTAGTTCATGCAATTTAATTCAAACGTACATCATGAGTAATTGCTGCTGATATTGGATTTTACTATTTAAAGTAAACATTTTATTTATTTTTTATACAAGAGTCTTGGTGTATGGCATTTGAATAAATTGAATTGATATCAATAATTTCAATTCACTACTTAATTTTGATAGGATGAACTCTAAAATTTTAATTAAAATTACTGCTGTTAAGTGTTTATTAAACTAACATTTTAAACTGAACTCTTCATTTTATATAAGTATTAATCCCTTACCTAGTATTTATTTTGTGTGATTTGTTGTTTTAAACATATTTAAAATGACTTAATTTTCGAAACTAATAATTGTGATACTGTACTATACAAAAGTGTTTCCTATTTCAAACTATTTTTATTAAAAACTGATCTCTTGATAATTTTGTTGATTTATTTAAGCCTCTATCACAGATTTTATTAGTGTCGAGAGTTTTGTTATTCGAGAGTTTTCATTTAGTAATAAATGACAAGCATATTGTTTATAAGCAACTTTTTATTGATGTTGAAAGGCAGTCTGTGTACAGAAGTGAAGAAAGTGATTTAGAGCATGTAAACAATAATTTGATTACGTACTGTTTGATATACTGTATATGGAATATTGTTTTCCAAGGTAGATACTTTATATATATTCCCTTGTTGGCAGCTTGTATACTTGATATTGTAGCCACATTTCTAAGAAATATTTGATTTCCTGTTTTTATTTCTGGGCTTAATATTATTAAGGGGTAATTGCAAAATCATGATTTTGAAAAACATAATAAAAAATTCCTTTGCTAAACTCCTATTTAAAAGAAGTACTAATGGATACAATGCTTTTCTATGTAAGCAAAATTGTTTTGATGAAAATTTGTCAAGTTTGTCTAAAATTTGTAAAATACAGTCGAACCTCTGTTTTATAAAGTTGCATTATCCTGTAAAAATTTTGATTGAAAAATTATTAAATAGATATAGAATTTTATCATTAATTTTATTAAAAAAGTACTGTATCTGAACTATTTTTAAATACTAGCTATATAGGATGTAAACTAACATAAAAAATAGTTAAAATTATACCGATTTTTAAAATATTATTGGTTTATACAAAATAAGACTCTACGTCTAGGTTCTAAGCTTTTCTTTATTGGCTAAACATTTTTACTTGGATATTTTTATCCTCCAATGTTAATAAAAAATGAACACTTTATTGTCCATTTCAATAATGTATTCAAAAATTAAAGGATTCACACTTAGTTTGACAGTTCCACAAACTTGAGTTTCCCAATATAGATTGGTCATTATAGATAGACATGACTTCCCCAGTCTAGATGAAATCGATCCAGTCGCAAATCTCCACAATTCATTCAACATATTTATCTAAATAAAGTATTCAAATATTTAAATCAAGGGCAAAATTTCTATAGAGGATAGCCTTCTTTATTGAGATTACAGTAAAACCCCGCTTAATTGGGACTGAAAATAAACCAGTTTAAAAATAAATATCCAGTTAAACAGTTGCGATTAGGAAAATTGTTATAACTATTGCATTTCTTACCTCCGTTAGATACTGTATAATAAAAATCAGTCATAAAAAATATTTAAACAAATTACTTGGCAAATAAGTTATTAATAAAAAAAAAATTTAAAAATAGGTGCACATGTAGTAGTTTATAATGAAATGTCATAATTACTGTACTTTTTCTTAATGAATTCATTTTATTTATTTATTTTTTTTACTTGAATAGTGATTTTTTTTCTGCTGCAAAGTTCCACCATTCTTTTTATTAACATTGAATTTATTGAAGTGGAGGTTGATTGTTGTTCAATATAATGAAAAGCCCCTTCTAAAGCATTCATTCCATCAGTGTTGAAGACCTAGACTGTCTGACTCGTCCTAAGACTTGAGCAGCCATTTGGACGGCCAGGCATTCCATCAGTCTGTGAAACTTGTTAGTCTTTTAGTCAATCTGCTTCATCCAAATCTTTAGCATGATCCTGAGGTGCATCAACGTCTCAATGTCTTTGTCAGATAGCAGTTTGAGGCCCCTCTTACACCCTTAGAGCAGCAGCAGCAGTCCGGCCATGCATTTAACTGCCGTAAACCTCTGGGTTGGCTGCATGGTCTGGGCCTTTCACCCTTAGAGCAGCCATTTTATAAAAATCTCTTCCATAGCAAGACAACATGCAAGTATTTTTTATGCTTTCAATTGTGTCCAAAACTCCTAAACAAAGGCCCCCCCCCCCCTTTCTTCCCTGTAACTAGAATTTCTCTATCTCA
Organism: Amaurobius ferox; assembly: GCA_951213105.1. Taxonomy (NCBI): domain Eukaryota; kingdom Metazoa; phylum Arthropoda; class Arachnida; order Araneae; family Amaurobiidae; genus Amaurobius; species Amaurobius ferox. Next base: position 3,716,586 of record OX578153.1, read on the forward strand.
ACAAACTTAAAAAAAAATAGATTCGAACCAATGAATAGCTGCAAATAGCATTATAAAAAACAAAACTCCTATTGGAAGGGCTATTTTTAAATGAGTTATTTTTTATTTTTACAAATTAAATTTAAACCGGTTAATAGGGATTCCACAACACTTATAAAAATATTTCATAATTAGTTCAGTGTCTTTCAAAAATATTTATTAAATAGAGAAGTCCGTTAGGTTTATTAAATGGAGGTTCAACTGTAATCATAATTGTTTTGAAGATATAGTACAGCTAGTTTCTGTGAACTACAGACAAACCTAAGTTTTTGTTAATAAAATTTTAAAATGTTAAATTAAGTAGCAATAATTTGTCTTTGAAAAATATTAAAATAATTTAAAGCAAACAAGGTTTGCTAGCAGAAAAACTGCTTTTGTGATTTACAAATCACTAGTTGAACTACTGTAATTTGTGCTATTTTATCTTGTATCTATCTGATATCACATATTAATTATGCACAGCTCAAAAACAGGAAATTTTTATAGCTACTCTTCTTACTCTTAGCCCTTGATTTCTAATAGATATTTATAAAAATCAACATTATTTTTTTTTTTTGTCACATTTACTTATTTGAATATTTGACAAAAATGTGTAATACATGTTAATAACTTAAATACTTACAATTAAGACATGTTACTTGTACAGTCGTAACTAAATTGGTTTTTTTATGGGCTGCCATGAGGGCAATTGCAAATTTAGTTAACTTGTCTTTTATTAGCACATAGCCTAAAAACATTTTTTAAAAATTGTGCCTTTAAATGACTTAGAATTAATAAAAGTTTTACAGTTGTAGTCTTTACAATAACTAAAAAGCAAAATCTTAAGTGTAAAGAGCATGTTTCGTTTTTATGAATGGTAACCATTTCCTTATTTAGGTTTATAATTATCTGCAGCTATTAACCTAAATTCTCATTTTCTTTTTTACGGATTTATTTAATATTAATGTCGGAGCTTTATTTCCACGATTAAATATATGTCATATAGTAAAGTAGTATGAAATACAAGTGCAAATAGATTATAAAAAGGTAGATATTTTGTATTACCTACTTACCATTTATTCAATGCGATGTTTTTAAATTGATCTATTTCCTCTATTTTATATTGCTTTTATTATAAATTTATTTATTTTGTTTTTCTAGTATAATATTTGACTGCCCAATATATTTGAATATTTGGGATTTATTTGTTTTTCTCTCCTTCAATGAAATATATATAAATATTTTTGTTTTTCAGAGTAAAAATATTCATATCACTTATCCTGCCCTTATTTCAGATACTTATTGCAAAATAAATTTTAATTATTACCAAAAATCAAGTATGATTGTTCAAGATAATTCTGCATACACTAATAATTTTAGTTATATTTTATTATATATTGCTTTTTAATATCCATAGAATTCTCATTAACATACAAGAATATTTTGGTTTAATTTATATAAAATTATGCAGCATTGTACATAGAATAAGACTCGAGCAAAAATATGATTACATTTTCATTGTTTCTGTTTAAATAATCAATTGAAAAATGTTATATACCATAGAATTCCATTGATCTACCCTCCTTAGAAAGAGCATTGCCCCCCCCCCCCCTCCCCAAAAAATTTTTTGGAAAAAAAAAATTGTCAAATAAAATTAATTTACTGATAAAAATATAATATATATATACTTTGTTTCTTTAAGTTGAAAATTCTGAGTAGGCATTTCCCTCCTTCTGCATACTGCATGTTTTTCTGTTGCTTTTGAGGGTCAGATTGACAGATCTATTTCTTTTAACAGAAAATTCATAGTAAGCACATGCCCCCACATTTTCCAAGATTTTCAATCTCATTTGAGGAGGGATGAATCGCTTGAATTCTACAGTAATATTAAGCAAATGTGGTATTTAACATTTATATTAATTGCTTAATTAGTTTAATACATAGTAAATAGAAAAATGTAAGCTCCCTTTAAGCTTAATTTTAGCAAATAATTATTTGCTTTGTTGTATGCTATAGATTAATTTCTGAAGTATGTATAAATGACTTGAATGCTGAACCTATATATATATATATATAAACTATTCCCATTCATTGAAACACTTTAGTAGATATTTATAGTCGAATGTTGATAAGCCAAATAAGAAAGAGAAAATTAGTCTTTGAAAATTTCGTTTATGAAATGTATCTTCATTATTCCAGCTGCACTTCTAAAGCAAATTAAACTTTGGGAAAATACTATTTATTTATATTTGTAAAACATAATATAACACAAAGCTTAGACAGTGATTATTTTAAATAAGGGACAAAAATATTCCGAGTAATCAGATATGAATTACAAGGGAAGTAAGATAGAAATCACAGGGAAAATTTCAAATCGTTGAAATATTTAAGTTGAAAAAATTGTTCTTGCTGAAAGCATTGGTATTTAATAGCAAGCTAATTTTGTTAAAATATTTCAACTTCTGCTTATTAAAATTACAAATTATCAAAATTTGAGTAAATAAAGTTAGTTTATATGTTCTCAAAACAATTAATATTTTATTACAAGTTAAAATTATCCTGGTCTTAGTTTTTGGTTTATATATATATATATATATATATATATATATATATATATGCACTGCAGTTTATTATACCTCAAATTTCAAGAATAACTCAAATTCTTAGCAAAATTTAAATATATGAATTTACTGTGCACAGTCACTAAAAAAATCCCTTAAACATCTTTGTGTTTCAATTATTTTATCAACATAGTTTAACTTGCATGCTTTTTGTCTCCAAGATTTGCATTATTGAAATAGATTTTTTTGACCTGGATAATGGGGATAGAAAGTATGTGTAGTAAACAATTTTTACACAATCTTTCTATCCCCATTATTTTGACACAAAATTGTATCAATTGATTGAAGGCATTTTGCATTTTTATGTTTCAGACTGATGTAATGAATATGCTACTTTTTAAAATGTGTATAAGTAGTTGGCTTCTTGGCATTTTTTGAAATACTTCTTACTAATCTGGATTTAATAGTTTGAATTAAAAAGGATTAAAATCATCAGATTTGCAATCGCTGATTTTAAAATATTTTTGCTAATATTGTAATATTTCTAAAATTTACTGTTCAAATTTATTTTGTTTATAAATTAAGTTTAAAATTATTGATCATCAGTTTGCAAGAAGAGTGACACATAAACATTCTTCCTCCGGGACACTCAATCTGCTGCTCATACCCTAGGGTGAGCCGAGTGGTCTGGGCCTTCCACATAAACATCCTCGATTTTAACATCTGCAATAATTAACTTTTAAAATATGCCCCTTTTATCTCAGAGTAGTTGGCACTATTGTACTTGAATGGTTAAGATAAGTAATTTATGTGACATTTTTTCAAATAAAATACTTTTAAAGTAAATCGCTTGAATGCTGCAAAAATGAATGTAAAATAAAAAACTTCATTGCAAACACTGTATAAAACAAATCAGTAACAGTATCAAACAATTTTCGGAGCCAAAAAAAGTTTTCTTCATAATAAAAGTACAATGCAACCACATCAGAAAAGTCAATGTTTCTGTTAATGAATTGTGACCTATCACATGATGTACGAATGAAATTAGTGCCAAATGAAAATTATAAAAAAGAAAATGCAAAGGAAGAACTGTGGAGGGAGGAATTTTCACAGCAATATAATCAATTATCTTCATAAAAATACTAAAAAATTATTGTAAATAAGACTACAAATTATGTAATTATAACAAAAATTAAGAAAAGAAGATGTAATGTATGCTTTTTTATATTTTTGTTGAAGCTTTCGTTCACATTACTGCTCACATTCTTACAAATATCCTAAAATCCATTTTCAGATGTGTCATTATTCTTGCAGACTATATATATTAAGATGGTATGCAATTATATATATATATTATATATCACTTTTTACAACTCTGTATTTAAAACTTTTTCCTACATAAAACCTAGTTAAACAATTATTTTTTTTCATCAAACTACCCATTTAGTGCAAAATTTCGATAGATAGTTTAAAAAACAGCTAAAGCTAAAAATCTTGTCTAGCAAATTATATTTAGTAACTCCAAACTTTAAATAAAGAATATTGATCGGACAATTAGAATGTGATATTTAGGGTGCCCCATTTTCCACAGGTCCTTGTTTTTAAATGCTGTCTGTAGAAATTGAACCTTTGCTTTCTGTAATTCATCAAGCAATTTCTAAATTAAAGAAATTCAAAGAGCTTGCTTTTTCTGCTATTATAATAGTAAACATTCCATATTCTTTATCCTGGAATGGAACTTTTATCAGACAGCACTGGTATATGACTTAGTGACTTTTCTTTACTCTTTTCATCTTCAAAATGCATTTTCTTTTCACCATCTGTGTTGACCTAGATCTGAAATTCTTCTTGATAAAAGTTTATTTGGGATTTGTTTTAGACTGACTTTTATCTGTAGCTTCTTTAGTGAAGAATGACTTGCTGCACACTGATATGTAATTAATTTGCTGTTAACTTGTATGGTTCAAAGTTATTTTTTAAATAAAAGGCGTGCAATGCTTGAATTCTTCCATTTATTTGCCTTTTGTAGTTGAATTTTAAATTGATCTCAAGGATTAAAACTGCTAACACCACTGCCAAATGTATTGTGTAGTTTAATTTTTTTACAATGAAACTTATCCAACATAGTTGTTGTTGTTGAGACCCAGACCGTCCGACCTACCAGAAAGGTGTAAGGTAACTGTTTGGATGGCAGGGAAGAGCCACCCAATTTAAACCGGAACCCAGTGGGGGAGGCATCCACAGGGACCGTACTCTCCTTTCCCTACCACCAACCTTTCGGAAGGACATATGGACCCACATGTTTAACGTGATCGTACTCCGCGTGAACACGGCGGCAGTTATGGCCGCGGAGGTAATCGAATCTGGGCATACAGAGTGCAACTCCCGCACGCTAACGACTGGGTTACCACGCCCTTTATCCGATATGGTGTAATGGGTACGATTATGTTATCCAACATGGTGTAATTCAAAACATTATTTATATTTTAATTGTGTTTATCTCATCAAATTTATTTGTTTAATCAGTTGTAAACATCATTTAATGTTATGAATTATTGACTCGGATACAAAGGCAGATTTACATGAAACATCGCTTCTAGGCGACCCCTGTGATGTCATTTTTTATGTCCATGATATATAATTTTTATCGAGTCATGAGGATGTCTCATAATTTCATATGCACTTTGCGATTATGAATGTTTTAATTCATTCATTTAATTTGCACAAATCCAGTAAATAAAAAGATTCATTTAAAAAATAAATATTAATTTTAAAAGTACGTTTAATCACAAATTCATAATATATCTGGAGAAAATATGGTTTATGTATTTTTACTTTTATTACAGAAGAGAGGCTGCTTGGACTAGAGGTCTGGGTATAACGATCATTGAAAGGGGTCCCACCCAGATTGGGGTTAGCTGTTACTAAATAGTCTCCATGTAGGAGACCCTTAATTTATATCTCAGGGCCCCTAGAAATTCAACACTACTTTTGGCAGCAGCTTTCCGACATGTTGGAGAAATATTTTAAATTTTTATTTATTTACTAGAATATGTACCCTTTGTTGCCTTGTAGTTAAAACAGGGTATTTATATGAAATAACAAAATTTTATTTGTATAAAAAAAACAGTGAAAATTGAATGCAATCCATGTTCAGAGTCAGTAATACGTGCCCCCCCCCCCCCCTCCAAATCACAAAACCAAAACTTGCCAATTGTGGTGACTCTACTGTAAGGCTTCCCGCAGCATGGTTTGGGTAATGTATCAGGTTTTTAATGCCAACGAGACCGGCTTTTGGTGGGAAAATATGTCCAATAGGATATTTGCTTCAAAACAAGAAAAAATTGCATCAGGTTTTAAGATATTAAAAGACTGCGTAACATTACCTTGTGCAGTAACGTTTCAGGTTATCACATTGTAAAACCTATGCTAGTTTATAGATCCTTCAATCCTTGTGCATTGAAACATATAAACAACAGTACTTTACTAGTATATTGGACCACAAATAAAAAAGCTTGGGTAACTGCTGATTTATTTAAAAAGTGGTTTGTAAACTGTCTTTACCAAGTGTATAAAACTACTTAAAGCATATAAATCTAGATTTTAAATCTTAATATCTCAATTTTTAAGTTAGAAAGGTGGAGTTTATTTTATTGTTCTAATGAGTTTAAAGTGCAGTTTTTTTATAATTAAACCATTTTTACTGGAAGAACTGAATAAAACTTTAGATCCCCTATTTATATTTTTACCTAATACCAGCCCCTTGCAACAAATTGCGAAGACATGATTCTACTGTCCTTCTGATGATTTTTCTATTTCTAATTAGAAAAAATCTAATATGGGCAGCACATGACTTTCCTTATATAATTTAATGAATTTGCTACTTTTACAGTAAAAAAATAATGTATAAGATCTACGGTACTGTGTTTTTATCGTTGAATTGTACTTTTGGCAATTTTCTGGATGACGACATGTAAAACTATTTCAAAGTACCCAATTAACTTATATTTCACGCAACTCTAAAAAGTTATCAATATTGATAGCATCCTCAATAAGCGATATAGTCCATATATTAAAATATTTTAATAATTCATCAATTCGGCACCATTTTCATTAATTTAGCGTAATTTTTGCAATTTTGGCGACATTTTCGTAAATCTGGGTGAAATATCACAAAGTTGGTGATATTTTACTAAATTATTCCCCAGGTACACCAAATGCATCACCAAATGTTAGACAAATGCAGAGAAGAGCATTTTTTATATACTAGAAGGTATGCCCGTCATATGACGGAAATCAGAATTTGTGAAACATTACTTCCCATATGGCATCATTTTTATCAATTTGGCAACATTTAAAATGGTAACCAAGTTGCCGATGTCCTGTTAAATTTCTCTCCAAGCATTACGGACGGACGGTGAAATGGGTTATTCTTATAGTTTACTCTTGTGTTCTTTCCAAGATATTGAACTTTCATCAATTAGTCGTCATTTTTATTAATGTGACGACATTTTTGTTAATTTGGCAACATTTTAAAAAGTTGCCATGTTGGCGTATTCTGCCGCATTTGTCCCCAAAATCTCGCCAAGCGTTATAAATGGAGAAATAAGTTAAATGACTATTGGCATCCATATACAAAAATACTACCCAAAGTCTCTTTTCCCATGAATAGAATGAGCTAGATCCAAGAAAATGATGTCATCAAATTTAAAGCATGATATTACATTTGAAAAGTGAACATATTTTACAATTGTTAATATTTTTTCATTTATGTAATTTTTTGATAAATGTATTTGAAACGTGTAGTATCTTGAGAACGGTTCATGCTAGTGTTCTAAAGTTTGTGTCACTCGTTTTCTAATGAAAAATTACATAAGAAATTACTATTTACATAACTTTATTAAAGGTTTTGGTTTTTTGATGATTTTTCAAAAGCTCACTTGAAAATTTTTGGAGATTCTGAACATTCGATTGTGTTTAAAAACAATAGGCTTCCAGTATTCACGGATTGTAATTTTTGTACCAAATTTCGTTTGAATCACTATTTGTATGTGGGATATCGTCTCCACAGACTCACTGACACACACAGACATCACTTCATAAACATCTGATTCGTGTTCAGGGATGCTTGGAACTTGCTCTTCTGTTGAAAACACAAATTCAAATTTTCGACCCTGTCGCAATACTTTCTTTATATTATTCCTTATACTATGTATATAAGGAAAGTAATAAGGGGCTGTGAGCAACCACTGATGAGGTAAATCCCTGAATGTGAATTTTAAAAAAACTATAATTTAGTGTACTCTCCTATTGTGGAACTGTTATTTTAATTAATTTAGAATTATGTATATTTTTCCTTTCTCGTACAATGTCTAGAGAAAGTATTTTCTCAAAAATTTGAGATTTTGTTAGAAACACACATTTTATGATCTTAACCTAATTTGAGTACTATGGAAGGACGTGTGTGTACACCGGAGATATAGATACAACAAGGAATCCATAACAAGTGCATGTGAAAATTTCCAATCCTGCAGGATTGAACAAATCTATCCTTGGAACTCTCTGGCATGAAATAAAAAATAATTGAGTTTAAAAAGTAAATAGCAACAGAGTTTTAAAACATTTTATTGAACTTGTGCAACATAATGTTCACTCTCAAACTGCTTTATAGAAAAAGAAATACTAAATCTCTTGACTGTTCTTGCTGTTGGTACTTTTACGAGTGCCCTCATGCTTCGTGCATTTATCTTGTAATGAGTTGAATCTTTTCCTAGATAAACAGAAATAGTATTACTCTCTCAATTGATATCTTGAGCAAAAAAAAAATCTTTGCTATACATTTGAAAATCAAAGCAAGATGCAACATAAACAAGTAAAAGAATTTTAGTACCTTATTTCTACTGCTCAATTTTAGTAGCATGCACAGCAATTTCTCTTGAGGGAATTGAGTATCTAAAGCAAAATTTTGGATCCACAGTCTTTTTCTATATCTGGGGATAAGAGCCCTGTATCTTCTCTCTGTGTGCATTCTGCTTCTAATTATTAAAAATCTGATGTGGGCAGCACATGACTTTCTCTGCAGACTTATATCCACATTCTCTTTATTTTAATTAAATTTAATTCACTTTTAATTCAATTTTCGTTCTCATTTGGTAACTGGACTTATTTTCAAAGATGACGTAGAGAAAATACGAAAAACTAAAATATCTCAAGAACGGCTAGTCCTAGTGTAATGGGGTTGGTCTTCTTTTCATCGTTAAAATTTACGTATAAAACAAGCATTTAATGGCTATATTTGAGCATACGTAGTTTTTTATTTTAGATTTCTATAATTTTTGCGGGCCATTTTGCAAAAAAGGGCAAGTTATTTTTTTTCGAATCGTACCAAAATCTAATCAGCACCAGGGTGACCCACAAGGGACTTATCTACCGAATTTTGTTAAATTCGGTCCATTAGTTTTTCAGCTAGAGTGGATACAGGCTTTTGCTGGCCATTTCACAAAAATAGGCAGGTTCTTTTATCCCGAATCATACCCAAAATTAATCAGCACCAGATTTGCCCACAAGTGACTTACCTACCAAATTTTATAAAATTTGGTCAATTAGTTTTTTAGTTAGAGTGGATACAATATCTGCACAGACAGACACACATACAAAAGTCACGCTAAAAATTGTTTTTTCGTATTCTAGAGGTCTTGAAACCCATATATCCGTCGAAAACTCGAGTTGCAATTTTCAGCATGATTCCAATACTTTCCCTATATTGCAGGGAAAGTAATAAGGCAATGAATATATCATTCTAGATTTATTCATTACTGTCTTTAAGCAGATAAATTTACATGATTTGGGGGGCCTATGATATGCCATCCTAATGTATGATTTGCATTTTGTGTAAGGTGGTGCCGCATAATTTTGAATTTTAGCATTTATGGCACTTTTAATTCATTATTTTAGTTTGCATAAAGTGAATATAAAATGATCAAAACAAACAATGAAAAGAAAAGCTGTATTGAGTACAACCTAACTATAGTCCCCACATGGGGCCTCAAATATTCTATTATACTCGGTTCCAGATGTGCATATTGAACACATCTAATTCTAGAAAGTTTCCAATGTGTCACAACCCAAGGCTGTGCAGAAACCATCTGGAGCTACTTTTTCATCACAGCATTTATTTTGACATGATCTGGTTTACAGTCATATCCTTTTAAATTCAATTTTTATAATTTTATGTAAAAGGGACGAAGCAACACTTCCCGAGTTGCTGCAAGATGAAATTGCCATTAAACTGTTTCAATATTTTTAAATATTTATATTTCTTTAAATTAAATATTGCTTTTTATAACTATGTGCAATTTGTAGAAATTTCAAATTAAACAAGAAAGATCAATCATGCATAAAGCATTGATTATGAAACACTTTCCAACTTCAATCCTTTATATAAACATCTCTAAAATGCGATACATTACTCGGTAATATTTTTTAATTTATCACAATACTACATTAATTTATTATATTTGAAAACTTCATTGAAAACAAATTAACTTTAATCAAATGACGTCATCGAAATATAAATCGCCTCTATATAAAAGCAGCAATTCATTCATAAACATTTTTCCAATCGTTTCATTCATCACAATATTATAATAATTTATTTTATTTAAAACTTTGAAAAATTGTTATCTACCATATTTATTTTAAAATATGAAACCTTTCTCATATATAAAATAATTAAACTCTTGGAAATATATTTAGTATATAATATATATCTTTTTCCTTTCTGGAGGATATAACGAGAGTCAGAATTTAATTGAATTTGTTTTTCTCACTATATTAAATACTTTTTTTTTAAATAACTACCTAACATATTTTACTGAATTTTTTTATATATTTTATGGGATAATTTGAATATTTCCTAAAATTTTCGAAGCAATTTGTGAATTTTAAATTCGCTTAAAAAAATGTTTGAAACATTAGATCCCATAGAGTTCAATGTATTTCATTTTTTCAACCCTGGTTCAATAAAAAACTAATTGAGTGATATTATTCATTTGTATTCCCACGGGTCCCACAGACCGTCTGAAAAACATACTAAAATTTCATTTTGATAAGGCCATTTTTACGGCAGTTATCGTGCTAATGGACAGACAGACAGACAGAATGAACAAAGTCATAAGCACTTTCAACTATGTTGTAAAGTGTTAATAAATGGATTGGAAAATTTAGGACTTCCTTTCTAATGTAGAGGTAATAAGTGGCTTATTAGCTTAAGTCTGCTTATTGGTAATTATTGCCCTTGGCATATTTTTACATGCAGTGTATGCATAAAGTATTGTGATAAGGTCAAAAATTCAATATAAGGTATCCAACAGATTTACATCCTTTGGGTACCACAGAAAACAAATTTAATGTTTATTAGGTGATGTGTGTGAGATGCATTATTGCATTGTGTGAACTGTGCTAGAACCCTTCTTTCAAATCAGACGCCAAATGTCATTTTATCGAAAGAGTATTTTCATAGTATTACTTTAAAACCAGTAAATAGATAAGAAATGATATAAATAATTGGATACAAATTTATCTAATGAAATTCTGATATGTGATGAAATCATCGGTCTTCATGAATAATATCATTTTAAACAATTTGTCTTTCCCTCCTCTCTTGCAGAAGTTGCCAGAATAGCGTACCAGAACTGGTGATAAAACGACTTTTGGCATGTGATATGAAAGAAGGGTTCTGAGGTAATTTATGATCTGGAATAATGCATGTGAGACACCTATTGCTCCAAATTAGATATTTTGCATATTTATACTTAAGCAATTACCTTTTCAACTGTAGAATTTACTAATATATTTGAAAATTTTAAAATGTGAAGTTGATGAGCATATAATGCTTTTTGTAATGCAAAATTTTATTAAAATAATTGAGTTATTGTAAGCAAGCTAAACAAGGATTATTAGTGCATTGTTGAAAATCATTCATACCGAGTCGGAGCTGCTTTGAGTACTCCATGAACTATTGGATTTTCTTTTTTCTCTTCTACTTTGCTATCTTGAGAACTGGAAAATAAATTGCACCTTAAAAGTTTATAAAATATATATTGTCTTTAGTTGCACTATTGAAAGTAATGAAAACATAATTGAATGCCAGTTTCAAAACTTATCATTACTGTTATGATTTTAAGTCTGTCCAGTGGCGAAGCGTCAATCCAAATAATTACAACTTTTATTTTAATTATATATAATATCAGAAATAAATGCATAAAATATTTTCTATGTAGATAAACAAAGTAGTTTTGCTCCGTCTGGCGCAGAGCTGAATACCAAAGCCTTTCTTTTCCTCTGGGCATCAGTTGGGATTTTCGGGGAAGATGAATCTCTCCCCGTCTACCCATGTCTAAAGAAATTCCATTGAAAATGAAAAAAATAATAATAATAACGTTGTATGCATGTTTTACCCAACCTGCGTACAGTTATTTAGTAGACTCGTCTTTCTTCTAAACTGCATTGAAGGAGTTGGGTTACTATATTGTCACTTTTCTTACCAAATTCTACAAATCTTGTGTTTTTTATATCCTTTGGCATATTTTTTGGTTATACATTTGGCACATTTTTGTCATCTTTGAAAATGTTAACTATTTCCAAATTTAAGTTTTTTTAGCGTTTTTTCCCCGCAAAAATGTAGCATAATACAAATTCTCTTCTAAATTTTGGCAGAAACTGAAATTTTAATATTTGTGTTGCGATCACTTTTTAGCAGATAAAATACGTAAATTTTTTTTCAAAAATCTGAAGTGTTGCTGTGAGATTTCTATTCATTCAAATCTGTAAATACCTTCACATCAGACAATATTCATATTTATTACTTTCCCTATATACATAGTATAATATATAGGGAAAGTATTGTGACTGTGTTAAAAGTTCAAATTCTGGTTTTCAATGAAAGCTCATATTTCAAGCATCCCTGAATTTGAATCAAACATTTTTGAAGTGATGTCTGTGTGTGCCCGTCCGTGAATCTGTAGATGCGATATCTTAAGAACAAATTGAGCACTTCGAATGAAATTTGGTATAAATATTAGAATCGTTGAATACTAGAAGCCTATTGATTTTAAACGCAATCAAATGTTCGGAAGACCCCAAATATTTGAATGAAATAAAAGAAAAATTAGACACTTCAATAATGTTACGTAAATGATTATTTCTAATGTAATTTTTCATTAGAAAACGAATGACACAAACTTTAAAAGGCTAGCATGACCCTTAATGTTGCACATTTTTCCAATAAATTTATCAAAAATATTACATAAAATTAAAGTATTAACTATCATGATACATGTTCACTTTTCATGCATTATTATACAACACATGTATCATTATCAATCTTGTGGATCTAGTTCGTTCCATTCAAGGAGACTATGCCTGTGTAATAGTTTTGTATTTTTACAACCTACAATCCAGTAGTCACTTTACATAAGAAAAGGAAAATCTCTTCTCTCCATATGTGTTGTTGAGACCCAGACCGTTCGACCTACCAGAAAGGTGTAGAAGACCCAGTCCGTCCGACTCATTATGAGGACTTGAGTATCTAATTGGAATCAGGTAAGGTAACTGGCCGGGAAGTTCCACCTAATTTAGACCGGAACCTAGTGGGGGAGGCATCCACAGGGACCGTACCCTCCTTCCCCTACCACCAACCTCTCGGAAGGACTTATGGACCCACATGTTTAACGTGATCGTACTCCGCGTGAACACGGCGGCAGTTTTGGCAGTGGCTGGAATTGAACCCAGGGCCTACCCAGTGCAATTCCAGCACGCTAACCACTAGGCTTTGTTAACTTACGCGGCACACATATTTCGCCGAAATTCTGCTCAAACAGTTGCAAAATATTTTCTGAAAGATAAAATGCAACGCTTAGATTATATTAAAACTAAATTTAATGCCCCCCAAAACATTGAATATATTATTTATTTTAATCCAAAATATTTTTGGTGCTGCCATCTGTTGTCGTAATTTAATTCATACCGATTATTTTTATTTTTTAATGAACATTTTTAAATATCTATTCTTTCTAATACAGTGTTAAATACAACAACAGATCATATATAATAATGCCACAATCACGGAAAGGTAATTTCTCATTCTATAAATTTGATAAGGGATCTGAATGTACATCACTGAGGACTGCAGTTTTGTCTTCAAGTTCCTTTGTCTTCAAGTCCAAGTTCAATTAATTACGTTTCCGTGATTATGGCATTATATATGATCTGTCGTTGTATTTAATAGCGTATTAGAAGGAATAGACATTTAAAAATGCTCATTAAAAAATAAAAATAGTCGGTATGAATTAAATTACGAAAACAGATGGCAGCACCAAAAATATTTTAAATTAAAATAAAACATATTCTATGTTTTATTGGGTATTAAATTTAGTTTTAATATAATCTAAGCACAGCATTTTATCTATAAGAAAATATTTCGCAACTGTTTGAGCAGAATTTTGGCGAAATATGTCTGGTAATAATCTGTCACAGTGACGTCTGGCGGGACCTTTCAGCTTTCGTTGGTGCATCTGCTTTATCTTTTTATTTTGAAGATGAAGGCTGTTTTTGATATTGAATACGGTGTTAATCCAGCTACATAATTGTGTTTTTAATTGATGTGCTATTAACAAAGATTTTGCCTGCATTTATATTTTTACAGCAGTGCTAAGCTTTTTAATACAATATATAAGAAGGTTGGGGGTAAATTAACAACAGATAGCGCCACTACAACAATATATATATATATATATATAAATCATATTCTACTTTAATTCATATATTTATCTTATATATATATATAATAAAAATATATGCAATTCCAATGATAGATTATAGCACATATAACCATAACTTAAAATAAGATAGCCATATATATATAGTCCTTTGATTCTAAACGTGAGCGTCGGTAAATCTTCTGCCCTATCCTCCCTTTGTTAACTTTCGCAGAACACATTTTTCGTCGAAATTCTGCTCAAACAGTTGTGAAATATTTTCTGAGAAATAAAATGCAATACTTAAATTATATTAAAAGTAAATTTCATACTCAATAAAATATAGAATATATTTTTTATTTTAATTCAAAATATTTTTGGTGCTGCCATCTGTTGTAATTTAATTCATACAGACTATTATTATTTTTTAATGAACATTTTTAAATGTCTATTCCTTCTAATACAGTGTTAAATACAACAACAGATCATATATAATAATGCCACAATCACGGAAAGGTAATTTCTCATTCTATAAATTTGATAAGGGGATCTGAATGTACAGCTGCTGAAAAAGAAAACGCCCCACCCTCTGTTAATTGTAGTTCTCGTTCGTTGTAGAGAAAATTGAAAGACACCTCTCGATTAAGAATAACATCCTCTACAAATTAATGTGCGTAAAATTTGCATAAGGGACCGTCTTCATGTCTAAACGCGCACAAACTTTGAAATTTTCAATGGCAACACCCAATTTTGACGTCACCCACAAGTTTTGGACCCCCAAATTAGTCCAAATTCAAATTTTCACGACGTTTCTATCTTTATATCCGAAGATATTCAATATTCCAGAAAATGCAATTTTGGGGGATCAGCTCCATATTGAAAACCGCAATTTGAAGGGCGATGTTTCGATGATTGACAACAGCACTGTTGTAAATTATTGAACTATCCTCTTGACATTAAGCATTATGGCTTACCTCACAGCCAAAGGGTCGCATGTTTGATTCCTGCATGAGAGGCTGAGCATTTTCATGGCTGTATGTGATGTTGTTTTGTGTGTGTGTGTCTAAGGCAGTGGGCCTGTAATGGGTAGGATTATGTGAGCCTCAAATAGGGCACGATTATTAGGGGTAAAAAGCCGTACTAGGTACGTTGCTAAAAACTAATGAGGCATTCGTGCCAGGGTCAATAAAAGAAAGAAGAATGAAATATTTATTTTCCAATGTTATTTTATAATGCTGTTTTAAAAATATTTGTTATTTTATAATGCTGTTCCTTGTGTCAAGTGCCGAAGCATACGCACAATATATAGTCGAAGTATACGCACAATATATAGTCGAAGCATACGCACAATATATAGTTGAAGCATACTCATGTATAACAAACCCGACTTTCAAACATATATGTACTGCAGTAAAGCTTTAAATAAGAATGGTATTAGGTGTGATAACTCTGCTTTGTAATACAGTTAAATAAGCGAAAATAAATTGAGAATAAAATTATAGAATCATTTTACCTTTGAATAAGAGGTTCTTAGGTTGTTGTAATAACTATCATACTAAACCGCAATTATGCAAATTCGCCTTTTGATGTAAAGCTACGTGTTATGGTGTTTAGTATCACATAATTTTATCATTTGTTATTGCTTTATATAAATATTTTTTATTATAAATTGTCACATTTTGTGGTCGATTTCAACTCTCAGTAGCTCCGGAACTATTAATTCACAGTAACATAAGTAGATCCCATTTATAACAATACAAGTTTTCACCCTTCAATACAGTAATAGGATTACGTTGCATCTATACAACACTGTTTATACAAAGGTTTTATTAAAACTGGGTAAAAATAAATGTCCGTTTTCTCAAATAAAGATTTACTTACAATTAATATAACTTTTTCAAATTAGTCATTTTTTTTAACTAATATACGACCCCTAAAATCATCTTGATGCTAAATATTAAAACATTTCGAAGAACTAGAGGGCATAAACACCTGGAATTTTACATAAACACATAAAAAGTCTCTGAATCGATTTTTATCAAAACATGTCCAGGTTTGTATTCATATTTTTCGCTTATTGATTTCATAATTAATATTTCATACAAACAATTATTTCCACAAAATAATAATCACGTAAATGTGTTTGGGTTGTTTAGTAGTAACGTCATACAAATAATCAGCGTGAGCAGATAATTATTATAGAAGAATGGAAGTCTTGGAAACTAATTTAACATTAGGAGCTCAAAACTTTACATACTCATAATTCGGAAACGCTTCATCCAAATAACTTGAAACTTAATATCCGAGGTTAATTTTAGTGTTATATTCGAAATATTGCGTCAAACTTGGGTGTTGCCATTGAAAATTTCAAAGTTTGTGCGCGTTTAGATATGAAGACGACCCCTTATGCAAATTTTACGCACATTAATTTGTAGAGGATGTTATTCCTAATCGAATGGTATCTTTCAATTTTCTCTACGATGAACGATGCTCGATTAACAGAGGGTGGGGCGTTTTTATTTTCCGCAGTTGTACTTCACTGAGGACTGCAGCCTTGTCTTCAAGTTCCTTTCTCTTCAAGCCCAAGTTCAATTACCTTTTAGTGATTGTGGCATTATTATATATTATCTGTTGTATTTAATACCGTAATAGAAGGAATAGACATTTAAAAATATTCATTAAAAAATAAAAATAATCGGTATGAAATAAATTACGACAACAGATGGCAGCACCAAAAATATTTTGGATTGCAATAAAAAATATATTCTATATTTTATTGAGTATTAAATTTAGTTTTAATATAATCTGAGCATTGCATTTTATTTTTCAGAAAATATTTCGCAACTGTTTGAGCATAATTTCGGCAAAAAACGTGTTCTGTGAAAGTTAATACAGATAGGACAGATGATTTACTGACGCTCACTCTTAAGGGTGAGCGTCAGTAAATTTTCTGCCCTATCCGCGCTTTGTTAACTTTCGCGGCACACATATTTCGCCGAAATTCTGTTCAAACAGTTGCGAAATATTTTCTGAAAGATAAAATGCAATGCTTAGATTATATTAAAACTAAATTTGATGCCCCAAAAAACATAGAATATATTTTCTATTTTAATCCAAAATATTTTTGGTGCTGCCATCTGTTGTCGTAATGTAATTCATACCGATTATTTTTATTTTTTAATGAACATTTTTAAATATCTATTCCTTCTAATGCAGTGTTAAATACAACAACAGATCATATATAATAATGCCACGATCACGGAAAGGTAATTTATCATTCTATAAATTTGATAAGGGATCTGAATGAACATCACTGAGGACTGCAGTTTTGTCTTCAAGTTCCTTTGTCTTCAAGTCCAAGTTCAATTACGTTTCCGTGATTATGGCATTATATATGATCTGTTGTTGTATTTAATAGCGTATTAGAAGAAATAGACATTTAAAAATGTTCATTAAAAAATAAAAATATTCGGTATGAATTAAATTACGACAACAGATGGCAGCACCAAATATATTTTAAATTAAAATAAAACATATATTCTATGTTTTATTGGGTATTAAATTTAGTTTTAATATAATCTAAGCATAGCATTTTATCTTTCAGAAAATATTTCGCAACTGTTTGAGCAGAATTTCGGCGAAATATGTGTGCCGCAAAAGTTAACAAAGCGCGGATAGGGCAGAAAATTTACTGACGCTCACCCTTAACTTCGTCATGCTATGCAAAATGAAAAGAAATTACTATTTTGTGTTCTGTAAAATTTTTGTGACACATTTTAAGAGTTTCATTTTATTTCTCAAAAATTTCATCTTTTCGTGTAACTTCAAATGATTTTGGTGTGAACGAAGTCAACATTTCTAGTCGATGTAAGAGAAAGACGACGATCGCAAAAGTTCTTCACTAAGCATACCTATTAATGATGATTTAATGATAGTTAATAAGCTACTGAATGATAGATGTAACTTTAAGTCCTTCAAATATACGTATTTGTTATCTTCATTTTAATAAAATAATTAAGCCAAATTTGACTCAACGAATACGAATGTTTGGTGCTGCCATCTTTAGTCGATAAAATAAAACACTATCCATACTATAAGTGTCCAATGCGGGTTTGACTTTCTATCTCCCCGGATGACCTAGAAGACCAGTTGCAACACTTGTGGCAGAATCTACAGCAGAGGAACATACGCATCTTAATTGAATCTATCGGCTTGTATAGCTGCCAGGGGTATATTTACCACTTATTAAAATGTCATCTTGTTGCTACTATTTCTTAATAAAACTTTTTTTACTCTCAAATTCTAATCATTTGCATATTTCCTCAAACGATACATGCATATGTAGCATGCGACTGTAGCTCAATTTCTTATGTGTGCATATATCTTTTTGCAACAGAGTGTATATTGACATAAAATCTCGAAATCGAAAATTTTCGCGAAAACAATACGTTCTCTATATTTATTATGACAAAGTAAAAATTACAAATGACTGGCTTATATATTAGTTCTATAATCATTTTTGATATGAATTAAGTGACGCACATACCTTGATGGTGGTTGTTTCTCTTGTAGATTACTGTCAGCTGCATTCTCAATTTCCATTTTCTCTTCCATCTGCAATATGAATCAACAACGTGAAATATCGAATGATATCTTTCTGAATCATGCTTCCAGTGCAGTAACAAGCATCGAAAACCTCTTGCTATCATAGGCGCCGACTACGGGGGGGCAGAGGGGCACGAGCCCCCGCTGAACTTTTCCAGAGGGGGCTTTGCCCCCTCTGGGAAATTTCAAGATTTTTTCTAACTTCATATTTTACTAAATACTAAAAAATGAAGTTTTTTAAACATAAAAATATTTGAAAGAAAATCCTATCAACGTAAATGTCACATCTCAGTTTTGTTCACATCTTCCTTACCATAGCTCCCTGAACTATCTCGCACACAAACCAAGCTGATCTTTACTCCCAGGAAACATGTTTACGCTAATGACAAAAACACCTGGTTACCAGAACTTTTTCGACTGACCACCTAATTCAAAGAGAAATGGAATATTTACAGCCATGTTATTGGCATTTCCAAAAAATAGCTGTTTCCTTCCAGTAATAACTATAAATGATTACCACGAAGTAGATACGACTTATTTTGTCTACCTAAAGAGATCTTATCTGTAATTACTCGTGGATTCTATATATCAGTGCGGTCTTTACAGGTGGCATCCATTCCGTTTGAAGCTGCAAACCTGGTAATTTCCTAAGCGGTAAATTCCTGGTGAGCACTGGACGTTTGATGCAGCACCGTAGTCAGGCAAGGACCAGTGGGAGCTAAGCTTCCCCCTCCCCCCTACACACACTAGGTATACTCAGCCCACCCTTTCGATAAAAATATTAAAGTGTTAGTCGTGATAAGAAATGTCAACCAACATGCCATCCAAATTTTTCATAAAAATATTATTTATGAGATTTTTTTATAAATTGCTTTGTTTTAAAGATCTTTTAATTTAGCTGAATGTGTGGTTATAGTGATGATCCATTTATTTACATATTTAATTTAAAAATATTTAAATATAGACAATAGTATTTGGATATTTTTGTATTATTGCTGGGTTCATTGTTTTAATTTGTGTAAAAATCACCTGATAGGTAGTTAAGAGTTGATAGTAAGCATTAACGTGTATTAACTTTCAGATTTTTTTTATTAATTAACAGCTTTGCTACTAGTTAATTCTTATATTAAAATCCATTGTAATTATTATATATTTTAATATTGATGCATAGTAACTATATGGATTTTCCTAATCAACGCTTAGCTTACAAATATAAATAGGCCTAAAAAGATTAAAAAGATTTATCGTACAATAAATAAAACTGCTGATATCCTTCTTTCGACCCAGCCCGTCCGATCTACCCGAAGGTGTAAGATATCTGTTTAGACCGCCGAGACAATGCCATCTAATCGCTCGGAAGGACTTTCAAACCCACAAAGTTAACGTGCTAGTACACGGGAACAGTTTAGGGAAAGCCGAAAACCGAACTCGGGTCCTCCGAGTACAATCCCCGTGTCTTAACCACTCGGTTATCTCACTCCAAAACTGCTGCTTGTAAGACAATAACTTACAAAACTTCCTTGAGGAAAGCATATATATGTCAGTTAGGTGACTACAGTTGCTTCGATGCCGATGGCATTATAATCCCCCTTTTTCAGGACAAAATAACCGTATGAGCTCTTAACAACCACTACTGTCGTTCGTTGAGCATTTCGTTCTTGGCGGTTGTTAAGGGCGAATACTATTATTTTGGCCTGAAGAAGGGACTTAAAATGACCACGAACCAATTGTTGTCACCTAACTGACATATACTTGCCTTCTTCAAGGGGGCCTTGTAAGTTGTTATATCTTTATCGACATTGAAAATATTTTATATAACTTTATCGGATTGTGCCCCCCCTGGGATTTTGAAAACTCGGCGCCTATGCTTGCTATAGCTCATCAGCATCGAAGCTGTTAACTGCACTGCAGTAAAAGCAAGACAGTTTACTTTGTATCGCAATTTTCCGAATGATTTTAGGGACCAAAATTATCATTTGGGATGGTGTCGATTGGATCAGAGTTATTTTCTAGGGAAAAATTCGTACCGCTCAAGCGGACACTATTAGCAACATATAAATTGTTGAGGGGGGAGAAGGGGCTGAAAATATTTGGAATTCTCAAATTCTCAAAGTTCAAAATATAGCTATTTTAGTAATTTAAAAAAAAACATCCTAAATTTTCCGTCTCGGGGGGGGGGGGGGGGGATACTCCCTTTCATTAGAAAATTGTGAAATATAAGCTCTTATGCAGAATTGTCCAACTGGTGCTCCTCAAACGAGGATAATGCTTATACAACATATTTAAAATTAATTAAATTACTAAAATTTATTATAAAAAAATCTGATGTGGGCAACATATGACTTTCCTTATATAATGCAATGAATACTTTTGCAGTGAAAAAAATAGGTTTTTCTTATAGTAGATATATTCTTTCCACGATATTGAATTTTCAACAATTAGTCGTCATTTTCGTTGATTTAGTGTCATTTTTATCCATTTGGTGAGATTTTCGTTAATTTGACAACATTAAAAAAAGTCACCAAGTTGGCGACATTCCACCAAATAAGTCGCCAAAATCTCGCCAAGCGTAATGGATGGAGAAATAAGTTATTCTTATAGCAGATAAATGACTATTGGCGTTCAAATACAAAAGTATTACTCAAAGTATTTTTTCTCATGAATAGAACGAGCTAGATCCACGACAATGATGTCACCAAATTTATCGCATGATATTACATATGAAAAGTGAGCATGCTTCTCAACAGTTAATATATTTTTTTTTTTTTAATTTATGGGATTTTTTGATAAATTTATTTGAAAAATGTGCAATATCTCGAGAACGACTCATGCTAGCGTTCTAAAGTTTATATCAATCGTTTTCTAAAGGAAAATTACATAAGAAATGTCTATTTGCGTAACTTTATTAAAGGCTTTTGATTTTTTGATGATTTTTTCAAAATTTCACTCGAAAATTTAGGGGGGTTCTGAACATTCGATTGTGTTTTAAAGCAATAGGCTTCCAGTATTCATGGATTGTGATTTTTGTACCAAATTTTATTTGAATCGGGTCATTCGTTCGTGAGATATCGTCTCCACAGACTCACTGACACACACACACACCCATACTTTCACACACATACAGACATCACTTAAAAAATGTTCGATTCGTGATCAATCAGAGATGCTTGAAACGTGCTCTCCCGTCGAAAACTCGAATTTGAATTTTCGACCCCGTCACAATATTTTCCTTATACATTATGTATATAAGGAAAGTAATAAAATTAATTAAATTACTAAAATTTATTATAAAAATAAACAAATATTGATATTACGTGAAATACGTAACTGTAATAAAATGTGATGCATAAATTTATGCATCACATTTTATTACAGTAAGATTAATATTACTAAAATAATTTTTAATGGCATCAAATATAGTTTGATCGAAAATTTCGCCATGTATTTTATAAGAGTCGAATAGCATTGTGTAAAGCGTAAAAAATATATATATATGTATATTAGAAAAAAATTAAATATGTGTTTATATCGCAACTTTTTTGTTTGTTTGTTTTAGTGATAAATAATTCATACACACGAAAAGTAAGGTGAACTTTTCACTAAAAGGGCTTAATTTATCAGAAAAATCTTTCAATTCGAATTTTTGAATTTTAACAAAACATTTCCGGATCAATAGAATAAACAAATTTAATATCCGCCAAATTCCAACAGCAACACTAAAAAACATTAACGGCTTTTTAAGCCATTTTTTTTTCTTTTTTTCTTTTTTTACATTGCACAAATTCCAATTTCTCACTGCACAAATTCTTTCCGTACTGTACAAATTGGACGTTATACTACATGTTTAAAAGGAAAATGAAGAATAAAAAATCCTGGATTGGATAGTTAAAACGCGAGATATTTCTGAAAAATCTCAAATGCTGAAATTTTCGAAAGAGCCTGCCACATGACAGCAGAGGCGCGGACTTATAAATTATTGGGATTCCGAAAATTTAAAATTTATTCATTCAGTTTTCATAATTTAAATTTCTATAAGATATCTGAAATGCTAAAATGAAGCAAATTATAGTTAAGTACAGAAAAAATGTTTTTTTCTTTCTCTAGATAATTATTTATTTCATTTATTTTGCTTTTGTAGGCGTATCCTTATTTAGTGCATACAATATACAGATACGATGTGAATTTTCAACTCAGTTATCTTTATAAGTAAAAAATGTAAAATTTATTTTTTGGTATTTTTATCAATGTTAAAAATGCAAACGAAAAATGATCTTTAAATCGTTTGAGATGAAATTTTGTATCCAAAATACAATAAACAGTCTGAAGGGCAAATTTCCATACGCACTTTATTTATAATAAATAAAGAATGAATAATGAAAAACTTGAAGAATTGATAACAAAAAACAAAATTTATGCATATATATACATTTTCCCCACTAAATGCGTGCAAAAATGTTAGGGGATTCAAAAAGTGATTCGTACTCACGAAGTCGGTGCCGTTGTATGACAGGGTGCATAAAGTTATATAAATGATAAAAATTCACTTACTATTTAAAAGTAAGCTTTTCAAAATATTCCTAACTTTCTGAAGTTGTATATTTTCTTTATATTTCAAGCTTTTTTTTACGTCTAGCCAGGCATATATACTGTTAAAATTTTCTAGTCTCTAGATTGCCTCTAAGCAACAGATTTTCGGCAAAATGTTTTAGCTGATAAGATAAATATTTATCAATTTACTTTTGATCATTGTTCTTTTATCAAGCAGAGATTGTAGTTGCAGAATATTTCTACTGACAGGAAATTATGCTTTTCGTCATCGCTGAATGAAATAACGAAATGTGTTTAATGAAATGTCTCATAGCTCTTATTGATATAAGAGTTTAACCTTTTGATTACGGTGGGACAGCGTCCATCCCAAATGAAGAACCTCTCAAAATAACTTGACATATCCTGTCCCAAACAGTTTGATCCCCCTTTGCAGACATTGGCGTCCATGGACGCCAATGCCTGCTGCAGGTATCGAATTGTTTGGGATAGAGTATGTCAAATACCTGTCTTTTTAAGAGGTTCTTCGTTTGGGATGGACGCTGTCCCACTCGTAAGCAAAAGGTTAAGACTTTTAATTATAATATGGTATTGAGCTTGCAAAAATTTGGAGTAACTATAAATTCAGGGATGCAGAAATATTTTAGAATGTTCACTCGAATTTCATTCTTCATCGGAAGGGGAGTGTGTGTGTGTGTGTGTGTGGGGGGGGGGACTGCTCATATGAAGGCACCTGAATTGGGTAGAATATTGAAGACAATTTTGTTCTAATATAGAAGGATATGGAAATTTAAAAAAGTTTTATTTTGTTATGTTTCAAGTTTTAATCTTTTATTTCTGTACAAAAAGTAAAATCTTTATTAATCACAGAATAAAAAAATCTGATGTGGGAAACACATGCCTTTCCTTATATAATGCAATGAATTTACTACTTTTACAGTAAAAAAATAGGTTTTTCTTATAGTAGATACTTATATTCTTTCCAAGATATTGAATTTTCGACAATTAGTTGTCATTTTCATTGATTTAGCGTCATTTTAATCCATTTGGCGAGATTTTCGTTAATTTGACAACATTTCAAAAAGTCGCCAAGTTGGCGACATTCCGCCAAATTCGTCGCCAAAATCTCGCCAAGCTTTACTGACGGAGAAATAAGTTATTCTTATAACAGATAAATGACTATTGGCGTTCAAAAACAAAAGTATTACTCGAAGTATCTTTTCTCATGAATGGAACGAGCTAGATCCACGAGAATGATGTCACTCAATTTATCGCATGGTATTACATATGAAAAGTGAACATGCTTCTCAATAGAAAATATATATATTTTTATTTTATATGACTTTTTGATAATTTTTTTGAAAAATGTGAAATATCTCGAGAACGGTTCATGTTACCGTTCTAAATTTTATGTTAATCGTTTTCTAATAAAAAATCACATAAGAAATGTCTATTTACGTAACTTTATTAGCGGTTTTGATTTTTTGACGATTTTTTCAAAATTTCACTCCAAAATTTAGGAGGGTTCTGAACATTCGATTACGTTTAAAAACAATAGGCTTCCAGTGTTTACGGATTGTGATTATTGTACCAAATTTCGTTCTAATCGATCCATTCGTTCGTCAGTTATCGTCTCCACAGACCCACTGACACACACACACACACAGACATCACTTAAAAAATGTTTGATTCGTGATCAGGGATGCTTGAAACGTGCTCTCCCGTCGAAAACTCGAATTCGAATTTTCGACCCCGTCACAATACTTTCCTTATACATTATGTATATAAGGAAAGTAAAAATAGGTTATTCTTATAGTAGATACCTATAATCTTTCCAAGACATTAAATTTTCGTCATTTAGTCGTCATTTTTATCCATTCGGCGAGATTTTTGTTAATGTGGCAACATTTAAAAAAGTCGCCAAGTTGGTGACATTCTACTAAATTCCTCGCCAAAATCTCGCCAAGCGTTATGGACGGAGAAATAAGTTATTCTTATAGCAGATTATTAGACTATTGGCGTTCAAATACAAAAGTATTACTCAAAGTATCTTTTTTCATGAATGGAACGAGCTAGATGCACGAGAATGATGTCCCCAAATTTATCGCATGATATTACGCATGAAAAGTGAACATGCTTCTCAACAGTTAATATATTTTTTTAATTTATGGGATTCTTTGATAAATTTATTTAAAAAATGTGCAATATGTCGAGAACGGTTCATGCTAGCGTTCTAAAGTTTATGTCAATCGTTTTCTAAGGAAAATTTGCATAAGAAATGTCTATTTGCGTAACTTTATTAAAGGTTTTAATTTTTTGTTGATTTTTTCAAAATTTCACTCGAAAAGTTAGGGGGGTTCTGAACATTCGATTGTGTTTAAAAACAATAGGTTTCCAGTGTTCACGGACTGCTATTTTTGCACCAAATTTCATTCGAATCGCTCCATTCGTTCGTGAGATATCGTCTCCACAGACTCACTAACACACACACATACTTTCACACACACACACACACACACACAGATATCACCTCAGAAATGTTCGATTTGTGATCAGGGATGCTTGAAACGTGCTCTCCTGTCGAAAACTCGAATTCGAATTTTCGACCCCGTCACAATACTTTTCTTATACATTATACTATATATATATATATAAGGAAAGTAATAAATGATACGATTATTAATTTTTTACTTTCCTTATATACATAGTATAATGTATAAGAAAAGTATTGTGACGGAGTCGAAAATTCGAATTCGATTTGAATAATAAATAAATGAACGGCTTGATTTTTCTTTTAATTGTATTAATTCCAGAGTGCGTACATCACTTTCATTTATTTTGGCAAAGAGTTTTCAAGCTTATATATTTTGTTTAGCTAATAAACTCATATATTGTGTTTACCCAATAAATTCATGTATCCAATTGTTGAAACAGAAAAAGAATAGAACGGGTATATCTTCTAATACAATTTTGGTGTTTTCATTTAGTATATACAAACAGGATCAAGATGTTTTATTCTTCAGATCTGCAAATTCAGAGCTACGAATTTGGCGGAATATCGCTAACTTGGCAACATTTCTTAAACTTTGCCAAATTGACGGAAATGTCGCCAAATTGATAAAAACGACGCAAATCAATGAAATTAAATTTGTTTTTTTAGATGAGAGTACTGAAATGATGTTTCGGTAGCATTTGTCGGTTAGTCCTCCATCCCGCTTAGTAACACATTTAGCGAATTTTTAAAATGTCACCAAATTAATAAAAATGTTTGTTAATCCATAAAAATATCATGAAATTGATAAAATTGGACTTAATAAATGAAATTAATTGTGTTCTATTAGGGGATAGTATTGTGATGATATTTCGTCAATTTATCATATCAATTACGGTCTTCAGGTTTAACATTATTATTATTGATATTTTCGAGGATTATTGATTAAGGGATTACTGATATTTTCAAGTTATTATGCCACTGTTTTATTATGACAAAAATTGTTGAAACTCATATATTGTACGTTGTACGAGTAATCTTCTACAAATGCATGGGTATATCTTCTAATTTACGAGAATATAAGTAATACAGGTATATTGGCATATATTTTGATATATATTGGCATATATTGGAATCATTACGACCTTCTGGTATAAAGATAAACGGGGATTATTGTTATTTTCAATTTATTACGCCATCTGTTTTATTTTGGTAAAAAATTTTGAGACTCATATTGTAATACGGGTAATCTTCTACTAATACACTGGCATATTTTCTAATCTGCGACAATATAAGTAGTACGGGGATATATATATATATATATTCCCATATAATGTTAGTGCTTTCATTCTGGCATATATTGGAATCAATTACGGGTTTATTGTTATTTTCAATTTATACATATAATCTACTAATACAGATTATATCTTCTAATATTCGCGTATATAAATAGTACGGGCTCCATATAATTTTAGCGCTTTTATTTTGCATATATTGACTCAATTTCATATTTTTTGTATATTTGCTTACAAAAGGGAGCAGGATGTTTTATTCTTCAGATCTGCTCGTGAAGATAATTTTGCATAGGGAGTACAGATATTCCTAAACTTCTTTTTAGTAGCAATAAATTTAATATCTTAACAGAATATTTTGAATAACAATGTTATTTAGTATACTATAAGAATTTGCATATGATTGTGAATTATAAGTTTCTTTATATTATATACTCCGTACGAAGAACGGGTATGTTGCTAGTAACAGAATAAAATTTCCATGTTGTCAAAAAAAAATTTCTTTCAGAAAAAGTTTTCTGTCAGAAGTGGGATTCGAACCCACGCCCACATTCGTGGACCAGAACACTCATGCTCTGCCACGCAGAGAAGGTTAACCTTGAGTCTGGCGCCTTAGACCGCTCGGCCATCCTGACATATCAAGGAAAGGGAAAATATTTAAATATATAATAAATTCAACTGCTTAATATTTTAATTCATTATTATAATGTAAATTGATTATATTTCAAGAGGGAGAAAATAATCGCAGAAGTATTTCAAAAGCCAAATATAATAATAAAGAAATATAAAAGTATTCCTCAGAGTTGCATATAATTAATAGTGGTGCCATCTATTTTCAAATATTGGAACAATTAACTTTCTTCCACTGAATGTTTGTCTTTTATAAAAGGGAAGCGAAAACTTTTTAGACTTTTTTATACTTTATCAGTACCCAAAAAATATTTTATAAATCATCTATTACAGTTTGCATTTCAAATTTAAAAAATCTGTATATATATATATATAAAAGAGAAAATTTGTATGCATATGTTCGGGAATTGTTTACCCTCTTCTACAAGGAGCCCAAGTAGAACAAATAGAGAAAATATATAACTGTATAAGAAACTCAACTACTTAACATTTTAATTAATTTTTATAAAATAAATTGATTATATTTCAAGAAGGAAAATAATCTCAGAAGTATTTCAAAAGCCGATGATAATAATAAAGAAATATAAAAGTATTTTTTATGAGAAATTATATGATGCTGCATGCAATAGTACTGTCATCTATATTTAAATATTGGAACAATCAACTCTCTGAAAAGTGTGTATGTCTTTGTTCATTCTGTCTGTCTGTCTGTCCGTTAGCACGATAACTGCCGTAAAAATGACTTTATCAAAATCAAATTTTACTATGTTGTTCATACGGTCTGTGGGACCTATGGGAATATAAATTAATAATATCACCCAATTAGTTTTGGACTGAAAAAATGAAATAGTTTGAACCCTATGGGACTTAATTTTTCAAACATTTTTTAAGCGAATTTAAAATTCACAAATTGCTTCGACAGTTTTAGGAAATATTCAAATTATCTCATAAAAAATAAATATAAAAACAATTTCAGCAAAATATATTCTGTAGTTTTTAAATAAAAATTAAAATAATAATTACACCCATATTATATGAAGAGATCATGTGAACCATTTCAAAATAAAATATGGCATCCATCTTGTGTCAAAATCGTGATTTTTAAAGTTCTTTTTAATTTATATTTAGTGATGTATCCGTCCTAAAACCGTTTTATTTTTGCTTAATTTCTAAGCATCTATATTCTGAAACAACGCAATTACAATATATTTGAGTTTAAATGATCAATGCCATCCATCTTGTGTCAAAATCGTGATTTTTAATTTACATTTAATGTTGCATGCGTCCTAAAACCGCTTTATTTTTGCTTAATTTCAGTGCATCTACATTCTGAAACAACGCAATTACAATATATTTGAGTTTAAATGATCATCAAACTTTGATTATTTCTACAACGAAGCCTAATTTTCACTTATAAAGAATGTAAACACATAAAGATGTAGGATGGATTGTATAAGAATTGCTGAATTTCTTTAACACAAAATTAACATAGCTCTTTAAGTCTGAAATATAGCTGATATGAATGAAACATTCATTGATAGAGAACAGACGATTTTATAGCAGTCTTTTTCGAAGATGTTTTAAGCAGAGTTAAATTACGTTTACCGCCATGGTTTATGCTTACCTCCAATAGATAAATTATTGTAGTATTGTGATGAATGAAAGGAATGGAATAGAAATGTATGAATGAAATAATTACTTCTTTTACATATAGAGAGCCAGGCGATTGTTATCATCTCTAAGAAAAAATCATTCTTCCTTCGTTCATGGCAAAGATGTTGCTTTTCAGCATTTATTAGCTTATTGCTCTTCTTTTTGGGTCCCATTATGGATACTGAAAAAAAAAATAATATAGCCCATATAAAGTTGAAGATAGGCCTAATATAAGCTCTGCTATTGTGTTGTAACTTCTGTTACTGTTCTGTAACCTTTGTTACTGGTAGATGGTAACAGAGGTTACATTTAGTATCTAGAAAATATTTTTTGAAGACATTATTCTTTTTATTAAACTATCAGTCAAATTGCTTGATAGTGGTACCAAATCTATACTTATGAGATTATAGCATTTCCAAAATCTCAACATAGAGGCTGTCAAAAGTTGATAACAGAAGTTAGAGAGAAAAAACACTCATCTGCAAAATAATGTAGATCATCCCACTGTACCTGATGTTTATAATAAAGATTCCAAAATGGCTGCTGTGATTCTTTGTTCCCTTCTAAACTTTACTTCTGTCCATTGCTGCCCTCTTGTGATAAGAATGGAAAAGTGCACAAATGGTAAGAGGTTACGCAAACCAAGGACACCATATTTTTAGCCAAAAATATATATAGGAAATGGACTTCAAGAATTGATTTATGTGGTATTGTGTTTATCATAGTATCTGCTATTGTAATAAAATGCTTACAAATAAGAAACTAATGCTACAGTAATAAATAAACAATATATTCCCAAAGAAGTTGCATCTTGGACAGCCAGAAAAGGCAGTGATGTAAAATAATATATCTTTTTGCTCATACTAAAATAAAGTCTGGAATAAATGCAATACATTTTTTCATGAGTAAATAAGATATTTTTAAAAGTGGTGGTATAACAGTGCAAAAGCAGCTGAAGGCTGAGAAAAAAAAATCTGATGTGGGCAACACATGACTTTCCTTATATAATGCAATGAATTCACTTTTACAGTAAAAAAAATAGGTTTTTCTTATAGTAGATATTTATATTCTTTCCACGATATTGAATTTTTGAAAATTGGTCGTCATTTTCATTGATTTAGCATCATTTTTACCATTTGGCGACATTTATGTTAATTTGGCAACATTTCAAAAAGTCGCCAAGTTGGCGACATTACGCCAAAATCTCGCCAAGCATTATGGACGGAGAAATGAGTTATTCCTATAGCAGATACATGACTATTGGCGTTCAAATACAAAAGTATTACTCAAAGTACCTTTCTTCATGAATGGAACCAGCTAGATCCACGAGAATGATGCCACCAAATTTATCGCATGATATTACATATGAAAAGTGAACATGTTTCTCAACAGTTAATATTTTTTTTAATTTATGGGATATTTTGATAAATTTATTTGAAAAATGTGCAATATCTCGAGAATGGTTCATGCTAGCGCTCTAAAGTTTATGCCAATCGTTTTCTACGGAAAAATTCCATAAGAAATGTCTATTTGCATAACTTTATTAAAGGTTTTGATTTTTTGATGAATTTTTTCAAAATTTCACTCGAAAATTTAGGGGGGTTCTGAACATTCGATTGTTTAAAAACAATAGGCTTCCAGTATTCACGGCTTGTGATTTTTGTACCAAATTTCATTCGAATCGCTCCATTCGTTTATGAGATATCGTCTCCACAGACTCACTGACACACACACAGACATCACTTCAAAAATGTTTGATTCGTGATCAGGGATGCTTGAAACATGTTCTCCCGTCGAAAACTCGAGTTCGAATTTTCGACCTCGTCACAATACTTTCCTTATACATTATGTATATAAGGAAAGTAATAATATTCAGTTTTTAGGACATGAAATCTGCAAGTAAATTTAGAATGACCCTACAAGTGTTGGTAGATAACAATCAAACTGCTTTTGGGGTCAATGAATGTCTAGAGATTAATCAATAGTAAAAACTGGCTGGTCTCTCAGAAGTTTCCCTAATATGAAATTAGTAAAAGTTGCGACACAAGTAGAAAGCAGCACACTTAATAATTAACTTTGCATTAGTATCCCCCCCCCCCACCTAAAATGGACCATTGATTAAAAAATTCTTGTTCTTTTTATAATTATGTTTCAATTTTACATATCATTAATTTTGTTGTTCAATAAGAATGTAGTTTTTTGTCTTTTAATTCTCAAAATGTTCCTCGATTTTTGGCAACTTTTCTCTTGGCCGGCATACTCCCCCAACCAATATACCGATTAAGAAATTTTTATTCTGTAAAATATTATTGCAATTAGATCATATTTCATATGCTAGTAGAATAGATGTTTTAAAGCAACAATATAAAATAAAATTCCAATGATGACCGTAATTTGGAAATGATTTTTGCTTACAAAACTAGTTTTGTAGAAGGATGGCAACAAATTCTGTACACACACAAACTGTTTAGAAGAAGTTTATAGTAGGCATAGTGATTTGGAACAGTTCAGAACAGAATTGATATCATTGGACCTAGCAATGCAGACAGTCAAAGCTGTGATTTTTTTGATTTTTTTTTAAAATTTCAGCATGATCTGCAAAGGTTGCGATAGCTTTACAAATGAAATTCAGGTTTAAAAACAACAAAATTTTAAAATGCTACACTTTCTCTGCCTCACATGTGCTCTTGTCCCATATAACAGGACACATTAAAAGTCTTTTTAGGTTTGAATATTGCTGGGCCACTACAGTGTATAGATGGGCATTTATCGAATTCACTGTTCAACCATGTTTGATAGATGGTATGAGATCGAAATATGCTACGTTATTATAGAATTAAAGAGGTATTTAGTATTTTGCTGGAAATAATTAGACCTAAAAAAAATTCAACAATGGCAAAAGGAATATTAAATATTTATTTAGCAACATGTGAAATATAACAATGTAGCAACAGTGAAGCTGTAGATGCATATACAAAAGTAGCAACAATTTCTGCAATTTTGATTTTCATACAAAATAGAAAATATAATGATACAAAACAATGAGTAACTTCGACAGGTGTACATGTCAAAAATATATTTCAGTAGTATAATTTAATGGTGTGAATTTATAAAAGGCTAACGATGTGGTTATAAAAACTTGACTTTTCAATGAAATAAAATAAAAAATGGCTATACACTGGATGGCAACAAGTCTAATCCCACTGTAGTAAGGAAACTGGATGAATATCCTTAATAAAAAAAAGCTTAGTCTCAGGTTGGACATTTAAAACAGTATATTTGAAATTCGGCATTAAATGTATTAGATTTATGAAATATCCCTAAAAATTGAACTCATAAGTACTGTTTTATTTTAAAATTTTTGCATTATCGAAACAAGTTTCAACACAAACCCATTTATAATTTGATTATAGTGAATTTTCTGATATAACAAAGAAAAATTAATCATTCTATTACACTAAAAATCTATTAAATTAAATATGTATAATGAATTTGACTAATGCAAATTTTTCATCTGGTTCTTTCAAATTCAAAATAAATTATTTTGACTGTGTAATTGCAAAGCTAGAACTTTTTTTTTTATCCTTACTTACTGCAAAGTTATTTATTTAAAGTTCTTAATGTTTGTGAATGTAGTACATCATTTCTCATTTTCAAATAAAACTATTAATTTTAGCAGATTTTTATTTGTACACAAATTGTTGAAGTGAAACGAGTTTTGAACACAGCTTCCTTAACACCACCTTAAATTTGATTGTGTGGAAGTTTTATTGACATAGTAAAATTAAACTGATTCGAATAAAATTTTGTACATAAGTTAAAGTAATCATGGTATAGGTCATGATGAAACCTGAATTTTAAATTTACATTTATGTACTGAAATATATATCTGAGGTCAAAAATCATACAATATTAAGTATATGGAGGAAAATGAATTTCAAAAAATTTACATGTCAAACAGAATTTCCCATTTGTTTGGCATAGCTTGTAAGCTGTCATGTACATTCATTATTTAATATTTTGAATTTTTTTTTACTACTTTCATGAAATAAACATCTCAATTATTAAACATATAGATAGATACCTTGCTTCACTTCAGGTCATGAGAGACAGCCCAATTTATTTTTATTTAGTTAAAGCAAACATATTTATTAGAGTGCACACAGTGAAGATCAGCGACTCTGATGGAATACAAGTAGAATTATGGGTTACCCAATACCAGAGCATGACAAAAAGAATAAAAATGTTTAAATTTCCCTGACCTTTTTAAGTTTTTATATAGTCAGACACCCTGGTTTTATCAATTTAGATATGAAAAAGTCATCGAGTTTTTGAAACTTTGACACAGGCTGTAAAAACAGAAACCGAGATCCAAAACTATGTGACTCTAGCAGTGATTATAACAATCTTAATAAAACTTTGGGGTATTTCCTCTAAATCAAAAATACTCCCAAGTGGACTTCCGGGCAGCTTGAGCTCAATTCTAGGAGACGGAGCATTCATAACAAAACTCCATCTACATACCCCAGTTTTGAATATGTTCTTAGAAATAATGGGTATGATGTTAATAATGTTATTTTTGCCAACCTGTATGATGAAATATTACATGTCAAAATTGGTCCCTTGATTTAACACAATAAATATAAACTGTAACATAAGATATTATGGTATCAACTAGATCAGCTATAAAAATGGAAAATATGATTTTTAGATAGGTTAATTTCTGAAGAATCATTACAAAACATGAAGTCTTCATGTTCAAAAATGCTGCTGTTGGTAATTTTAGCATTTGTTACATTATGGTAATCTGTCATTAGAAATATTTGTTGAAAAATTCAGTTTAATCAATAGCATTGCTATCATAGGAATATCTATGTACTTTCCCAAGAATAGCAAGCCTTTTTTTTAACCGACCCCAAGATAGCAAAATTAAATTTAAGTAAAATAACATAATAAAATCAATGAGTTTGGAAACTCTAGGAGTTAGAAATTCAAGATTTGCCAACTGAGCCAGGTAATAAAATTTTTTTTAGGAACAAGGTTCTAAAACATTCAATGAGTTTATGCATTTTTGTAGTTTATAATTAAATTGAAGCACTTTTCATGTAGCATGAAAAATTCATAGTATAAATATCAAGTTCTTAACCTCCTTTAACATATAATTGCATTAACATAACATTTTATTTAATAATAAAATATGAGAAATTATTTCAATACACATTTATTAAGATTCCTTTTTGTGTGTGTGTAAAAATATAACTTTAACAATACAAAAACTCTTTCATTCTAAATAGTATTAAATACTCTGATCAATTCATACCATTGGCAAATAAATAGAACATAATTGCAGTTCAATTAGCGTATAACTCCATTCTTTCCCCTCCTCCAAAAAAAAATTAAAATAGGGAAAAATTACTATACTACAAAATATCTTGTAATATCGAGAGGAAAATGGAGACTTACTATGTAACAAGGTTTTATAAAATATTTTAACTGTTTCAAAAATTGACATATAAATTTGATTTCTGTGATGTCAAATGGATAAACATAACTTTTACAATTTAATCGAATATGGCAACGGCTATGTTTTAAAGAATATCTGAACTAGATAATTCTCTAAAGCAATAAAAATTGAATATTATTCATTTTTTAATTGTAGTTTAATTATGAATAGTTTATAAATAATTTATCTAAAATTCTATTCTAATCTTCCAAGATAGCACATGAATTGTTTATTTTTGAAATTGATCATGACTAGGGCTTTAATTAGTGACAAGCTATGGATATAAAATTAAGGAATTGGAAAATAATAAAATATAGCACTATATTCTGGAATATTACAATCAAAATTAGCATGTTTTAAGATTTGGGGAACTTTAAATGGAGAGGGGGATTTTCAAGGCACAATAGTTTTTGAAGCCCATAACACCAAAATCTTTTAATTTTCTGATACTAAAGAATGGGAAAATAAACATATTTCAAAAAATATTTAATAAGCCAATTAATACAATCTAGAAGATACTAGTGCAATGCTAATTAATTAATTTCTGCATAGGTTTAAAAATTAAAAATTCCACAAAGAAATATTTTTTAATAATTCAAATATATGTAGGGCTTTTTTTTCTCCCCAGATAAGGGGTGGGCATTACCTCTGTGGAAAATGCTTTAAAATGTTATGAAAAAATGTAACAATGTACTATCACATACCCCCACAAAAGAGCTCAACACATGATTTTTATTATATGCTAGTAATATGGAGAGAGGAAAAATCTCATGATTATATATCTAAAAATAATGCAAATTTATGTTTAACAAAACTGTTGAATCTATACAATTTTTTCTGAATGAAAGATGTGATTAATACAGTGAGGGAATGAGATTTTACCAAACACATGATCAAATGAAATGGAAACAAAAAGTCACTGACAAAAAATTCTCAAGTTTCTTTTATAACAACTCATTTGTATAAAAATATTTCTTTTTGGTGGAACTGTTGCAGATGTCAATTGAAGTGTAGTAAAAAAATCACAACATACATGTTTCACTACATACATTAGATCTTAAGAGTCAATAGTTTTCTTCACATTAACGAAATGTCTATGTTATTCTTTATCATCTTTGTCTTCCGTCTTTTGATCTTCTTGGGTCTTTTTATCTTCTTCATTAACAGTCAAATTAGAAAGCTTGTCTGCAACTTCTTCAGTTTCTTTTTGGGGTGAAGCTGTTTCAGAAGATGGTTTTTCTTCATCAGAGCTTTCACTGTCTTCTGACTGGTCTTCGTCATCTGAATGAATTAAAGCTGAGCATGAAATTTATTTCTAATTATAACTGTGTAGAAATATGAAAGGGAATATGCATAACATAGCACCTAAATTCATTTTCATGGAAGAACTATAAATAAGAGAATAGTTCTTCCATGAAAATAGTTCTTCCATGAAAATAAATTTCCTGAAGACTTAATAAATAAGAGTTTAAATGTTCATATGAAAATTTATGACAATAAGTTTAAATCAAATTAAAAAATGTATATGGAAATCTTGCATTATTATCAATATTGAGTGAAGAGTAAAAATTTAATCAGTGTTCATACATAATTTTGAAAACATAAATTAAAGAGTCTTTAAAGGCATTCTTTAAAAGTTTTTAAGTTTAAAAATTACTCGTTCAAATACTCTACTTTAGGTCAACATTATTTTCCAATGAAAAATACTTACCAGATAAATTAATCGTTGCATATAAATAAACTAATAAAGCCTGCATGCTTTATGTACTATGTCCATTCAAGGAAAACATGAACTAACGGACATTAACTCCTGTCGACCCTCCCATCTACGCCTAATATCTACAGATACATGCAAACCATACACCCCTCCCATTCAATATTACTATTTCTTATGTGACTTTCTATCGAATCATACATACTATACCACCCTTAATGTAAGAAAATAAATTTACACTCCCCTAGACCTTCTAAAAAATGAATTTATCAAGTTTAATACCTCAAACTTTTTATTTCAAGTTTCCAATTTCTGGTCATACTATGGAGGTAAAGGGACTAGTTCTCTCTAAGTTCAAGGGTCATAGAATTCAGCTCCAACTAATCTATCTGTGATCGAAGTTTGCATTCATTGCATTGTTTAAAACATGAATTTGAAGATAAAGGAGGAAGCAAGTCTTTTTTACTCTATGGTTTAAAGATTCACACCTCAATTGCAAAATTGGGATAGCCTTTCAATATCAACTTTCCTATTCAACTGAATAATGCAGGTAAAGGGATAGTCGTGTCTCTAACTCCATGATCTGAATACAATTTTTTTTTCATTTCTTGAGGCATTAAAATCTCATGACCAGGCAATTAATTGTAACATGTTGTGGCAGTGCCTTTGGACCGAGATTATAATCTCAAAAGTAGCAGAAAAGGCCAAACTTTGAAAGGCTATTTCTCCAGATCTATAAAGTACATTGAAAAAGGATTTCAGATTTGGATTCAGCCTGGTCGAATTAGTATACATGAGACTTTTCAGCTCTCTGGGGTTGCAATCGGTACTCTGACATTGTCCTTTTATAATAGTGATAATTTGAGATAAAATTATTTCGATTTGAAATACCAATTATACAGTTTCTTAAATTACAAATTAATTTTTTCAAAATAATACCAATATACAATGAAGTGTATATATTAATCACACAAATTAGTATTAGATAAAATTAAAAGTCATTTCTATTTTGTAGCAGGTAGATCTTAAGTTTAGTATCAGTTGATAGCAGCAATTCTTAACCTTTGTAGTAATACAAATTCATTCAAAGTATTTTTTGTCACAAATTTACATATTAACAAGGTTTGAATTTAAGTATCCGAGACTACATAAATACCCAATGAACCAGAAAAATAATAAATTATAGTGGTCCGTTTGACCAGTTACATTTTATTATCATTTCTCTATAATAAACTTTTTATGGATATATATATTTAACTGATTTATTCCATAAATTACAATTTATATAAATCTTCTTTTATATTTATTAACTAAGGGATTAGCAAAAATTAAAATATAATATTTCACAAGTAATTTCTTTTGCTTTGCAATTTTTTAAAATCCTGTATACAGACCAGTTATAAAGGTTGAGGATCAACTAAGTCATGAAGTTACTGGTGCCTTGGACCCCTGACTGAATCTTTCAAATTTCTGTCTTGATATATAAAAACTCTGCATCTGATCTTAATTGCTCAATGAGCATATTAAATTTTGTAGTTATTTATGATAAAATACTTGTTAAATGTCAAAAACCTTCAGAGTATATAATCTATGATATATATCTGAGTAGGCATTGGGTATAGAAGATTCTGAAATCTCGGGACTCATCAGGAATTTAAATATAGGTCCTATAAGGGGGAAAAAACTAGATCACTATGCCTACTAACTTTAAAAAATAAGATACGAAAAGTTGAATGCAGTAAATGAAGAATTTTTTCTGTAACTAGTTATCAAGACATAATTTCACCTTTTCTGTACAAGAAATGCTCAATATTTAAATTAACTTACTTAATTTAACTTTTTTATTTACTCTTTAATACATTATTAATTAAAGAAAATATTTTGGAATAAACTTCAACATAATAACCATTTAAAAAGCTGAAATATTAAAATAATAATAATAATAATAACTTTAGGTTCCAAGCACTGCATGAGAATGTTAACTTTAAGAATCATCTTACATCCATCATAATTAACCTCATAGTGTTTGGTTAATTATGCAAAATATTACTTTAAAATGAACAAAAATATGAAAATAAGCAAGTTTAGTCTGCCGGTTGTGTAATAATTAAAGGATGGAGATGGATGAAAAAAGATGCTTGTGAACTTTCAGTAATATATGAGAATACAAAATGAATTGCACAATCACACTACTTATATGAAAAATTTCCTTTAGGAAAATATTTATTCATTTATACTCACACACTATAAAAATTATATAAAAATAACCTGATGATGATAGTTAAAATGAGTTAAATGAATCTAATATTTCGACAATATTCCTCACAGTTGCACTAACAGCGGTCAAATGCCCAGGTATTTTTTTTTTCTTTTTGTATAAATTTTAAGGAGTTTGTAAAAATAAGGAGTTTTTAACTTATAATTGTGTTTTTAACCATTAAAACTTATAAATACCT
Organism: Amaurobius ferox; assembly: GCA_951213105.1. Taxonomy (NCBI): domain Eukaryota; kingdom Metazoa; phylum Arthropoda; class Arachnida; order Araneae; family Amaurobiidae; genus Amaurobius; species Amaurobius ferox. The sequence continues at coordinate 3,755,810 of OX578153.1, forward strand.
TACAAGAATATGATTAGTTTTATTATAACAAAATTCATTTTTATAAAGATACTATTAGTTAAAAGTTTGTTAATTTGCTTACTTAAAACTGAAAAAAATATACGAGTAAAACACACTTTCCATAAATGGAACTGAAATTAAGCATGTACACAAAATGTTTGGAAACATTACTTAATGACTACAAAGAACAATAAATGAGCAAAGGCGAGCACTGTGGTGCTTGCGAGCAACAGATTGCAGATGTAACAGGCTTTACCCAATGAAAGCAACTGGACGATGGTGATGATGAAAAGAGGTGAGCAAATTGTACTTTTACAGAAGGGCAAAGCCTATAATGAGTTATTTAACCAATGATGATGATAGTAGTGTTTCTATTGACACCTAAGGAAAATAAAGTTTATTTCTCACAATCGTGCCCATAAAATGAGATTTGAAAGCTCCAACAAAAGCACCAAATTTGCATTATTGTAATAGATACATACTCTGATAGTTTTTAATAGTGAGATACTGCATAGATTTGATTCGTCACACAAAACTTAACATATTAAAATAAAAAGCAAATCTCACCAGATGTGTTTTTCCTGTTATTTGCTAAGTATTCAGCAGATATGTCCTTAGCTTTATCAAAAGCTTCTTTGAATTTTTTTGCATCTGGAATACAAGAATATTCATTTTAATGCATCATAAAGGGCAATATAAAATAGAAGTCTCAATAACAATAATCATCAGATTAGCAATTGCCAAATATTCTTGACATATTTAAGCCAAGTTGGGGAATCATTTTTAAATAATAGGGAACACCCATATTTAAGATTTGCATACACCAAAATATTGAAATGAGCTTACATTTTACTAGGATATATTGCCTATTCTATTGCAAGTTTAATATACATTACATTATGACAATGAAAATTTATATACAAATAAAATTGCATTTCAAAGAAATACAGAACTCCTAAGCAGATATTTTTACAGAATTTAAGTTTTTTGTATCAACAAATAAGAGCTGATATTTCATTACTATAAAAATGAGTAAAAGTTTGTGCATGCTTGTAAAAGTTAACAACTTTCTACATGTGTGTTTCTTACATGTGTGTTCCACTTGTTATGAAATTACGTTACAGTTGAACCCACAAATAACAAGTCTGCATTTAGTGAGATTACAATTTAATAAGGAAATTAGGAACATGGTATTGATACCAAGGGTTGGATTGGGCTGACGGGACACCGGGCAAATGTCCAATATGCCACTGTGATATGTAACAATTTTTAGGGACAATAGTAGTTAAAAAAATTATTTAGTGCATATGATATGAATCATCCATGGTGTGAACGAGTGGCAGGTCTCAAATGGGGAAATAACTGGTCATTATTTTCTCCATGAAATGAGGCACTGTGAAGCTGATTCCCACTGCAGATGGGGTGGAGCAAAATGCTCAACTAGGAAAATGTATATTTTCTCTAATCGATGATTTTCCCCACTGATCACCAAATTTACAGTCACCAGTGCTAATTTTAAAGGTGCTATGATGACCTAGCACCCAGGATTTGTCCAGCGCTGCCTTATGTAATTTTAGGTACATAAATAACTGGGTTACATGCAGCGTCTGATATATTTGAGATAACAAGCTAGGTCGAAGAGGGCTGGCAATAAGTCCAATATTTTAATCAGTTCCGATCTCCTAATAGTAACAATTAATAGTAGAGATGTCAGACACGGGTATAGTCTAAGGTCTGGTTCAAAATCCTAAGCTTGGATTGACTAACAGGCTGGATCATGCCATATTATTTATAGAAAGTTACAAGTTGGGCCTGAGTATCAAAAAATTTTGTCTTGATTGGGCCAAAAGAGGTCTAGTTTTTAAAAGTTAAAAACAAATATTTATAAAATATAAAAAATTTAATTTTGATTTCAGAAATATGGAGGAAAAAGCTTAAACACGTTTTAACACCCTTTTCATCTATACTCACAGAATTGCCTATAGGAAACATTCTGTCCATGGACGCTGTCTTCTGCTATATATATATATATATACATACACACATAAAGTTGCTGTAAGCTCAAGAGACAGACAAATGATTGACAATTACATCAACTGACAAATAGAAACTTTTTTTTCTTTGTTTTCAAATTTCCAACTGATTTATGTAAATATCAATGAGCTGATTACAAAACAAAAATTATTTTTTCTTCACAACATACAGTTTTCTTACAACTGAAGGTTGATACAATTATGATACAAATACACATATAATTATATATATTACTTAAAATTATAATTTTATGATATGAATCCATCATGTTTAATAATTTTACTGTTTAAAAAGGTACTGTTTACAGTCTACAGCAGTTTGTTTTCTTGGAGCAATAAATGTTTTTTAAGGGATTTTCTTTTGTGACTACTTAAATCAGTCTCTTTTTGAAACACTAACAGCTATCATGTGTGCGCTCTTGATAACTTTGTTCCATTTTTTAATATCTTGATGAAATCTTTCACTTGGCTCACTTGTTGCACCTAAATACTCTGGAAAATAGTCTACATGAGAATATAGGAAGTGGATTTTGATGCTCATATTGCATCCTAACTTGAATGTCTGCCACATATCAGCAATGATTTTTTTTTATAATTAGAATTTTCGCCGGTCTCTGAAAAATTGTTGATACCATTTGTGAATCCATTCCATGCTTCTTTTTCACATCTGCCATACTTTGTTCAAAATAGAGAACTTTTGTTAGTTCACTTATTTGAGTTCCATCAAATATTCCTTATTTTATTTTGGCACTAGACAGGGAAGGAAATTTTACACGAGGTACTGAACATTTTCCACTTTTATCCAAAGCTTCATGAGCCATTTGATATATAGTAGTATTTTTTTGTGGGTTCACCAAATTTTGAACTATTATATTTTTTGTGCCTGAAATCAATGCATCTCTAAGCAGCCATCTTTTTTGGACTCAATGCAAGTCTCAATTTCTACTATCCCATTCACATAGGAGACATGAAAATTTTGTATATCCTCCTTGCTGACCCAAAAGTATAGCAACAACTTTCAAGTGCCCACATATTGACCAACTGTGTTCATCATATTTTATTTTTCTGAGCAATGTTTACATGGTTCCATAAGTTTCCTTCATATATATGAAATGCACAACTGGAATAGAAGACAACTGATTTTTAACACTTTACAACAAAGTTGAAAAGTGTTTATGACTTTGTTCATTCTGCCTGTCTGTCTGTCTGTGTCCGTTAGCACAATAACTGCCATAAAAATGACATTTTAGTATGTTGTTCAGACAGTCTGTAGGACCTATGGGAATATAAATGAATAATATCACACAATTAGTTTTGGATTGAACCCGGGTTGAAAAAATTAAATACATTGAGCCCTATGGGACCTAATTTTTCAAACATTTTTTAAGCGGATTTAAAATTCACAAATTGCTTCGAAAATTTTAGGTAATATTTAAATTGTCCCATAAAATATATAAAAAAAAATTCAGCTAAATATATTCAGTAGTTTTTTTAAATAAAAATTAAAATAATAATTACACCTCTTATATGAAGCAATCACGTGACCATGATATGAAAAGATCACGTGACCCACTTCAAAATGATATATGGCATCTATCTTGTCTCAAAATCGTGATTTTTAAAGTTCTTTTTAATTCATATTGAGTGTTGTATCCGTCCTAAAACCACTTTATTTTTGCTCAAATTCTGTGCATCTACATACTGAAACAACGTAATTACAATATATTTGAGTTTAAATGCTCATCCAAATTTGATTATTTCTACAACGAAGCCTATTTTTCACTTATGTAAAATGCAAACAGCAAAATATGTAGAATGAGTTGTATTAGAATTGCTGTATTTCTTTAACACAAAATTATTTAGCTCATGGAGTCTGCATAGCTGATATGAAAGAAATATTTATTGATTTTACAAAGAGAAGGACGATTTTTTTTCGATGATATTTTAAGCATAGAGTTTAATTACTTGTAGCTCCATGGTCTTAATTTTTAAATAAAATAAATTATTATAGTATTGTGATGAATGAAATGAATGGGAAATTGTTTATGAATGAAATGCTGCTTTTATAGAGAGCCAGGCGTGTTATTTTTTCTATGACGTCATTTGAATGAATTTCAGTTGTTTTCGATGAAGTTTTCAAATATAATAAATTATCGTAGTATTATGATAATTCTCAAATTATTACCGAGGAATATATCGCATTTTAGAGATGTTTAAACCAGGCAATTTATATTTCAATGCCGTCATTTGAATGAAGTTCATTTTTTTTATGAAGGTTTAAGTTTTCAAATATAACAAATTAATGTAGTATTGTGATAAGTTTTAAAATATTACCGAGGAATGTATTGCACTTTAGACATGTTTAAATAAAATTGCATTGAAGTTGGAAAGTGTTTCATAATCAATGCTTTAAGCAGGATTGATCTTTCTTGTTAGTATACAATGAAACAGCCTTTAAATTTCTTTTAGACAAGTCAATAAACAAACACCAATCTTTCGGATCATATGGGATATCTCCCAATTCATGAATCAAATTGGATATATCATTGCAATAAATCAAGGAATTGCCATTTGTAAAAAATTGTAGAAACTCTTTTTCATGATTTCTGTAGCATGTAAAAAAAGTTTCACTGGTTAATAAGCTTTTTTCTTTCAATCAGGAACATAGTATTTCAGCAGTTCCTTTTGATAATCTTAAATCCCAAACTAGATTGTTTGATTCTTTTTGATTTATCAATTGGAGTTCACTTTCCTCTAGAGAAAGTTTCCATCCTTTTCTTGACCGAATAATCAGGTTCTGAATCAGATGACACATCAATACTAACCAAACACTGAGGCAGAATTGGAACAAATACATTTTTACCATAATCAATGCTGTATAGCTGATTTTAAATTAAGATAAACAATCTTTGATTTGCTATGTTTATTGTATCCTGAAATTTGACACATGCAAAACTGACAGTCATCCTAATGAATTTGCTGTTCATGTCAAACCATGAGTATTCCAAAAGAAAATATAAGCACTTACCTAATGACCAGGTTTATAATTTGTCTACACTCTAATGACATAAAATATGTGGGGTCCGAGATTTGTCCTGGACTCTTGATTTCATGCCAAAGTAGGAAATATATTCTTTTTTTTTTTCCCTTTACAAATGAAGTTTTGCTGTTCATTTGTTTCTTTAACATATTTTCACCACAAATATAGAAAAATGAATTCAGGCATTTTCAAATCTCCTAGACAAACTACTTTTGCCAACCATTATTACTTTAAAAATATTGAAATATGTACTAATAATTTCTGTTACTAACCGTCAAGAAATAAAATGGTAATTAGACTAACAACTTTCATATTGCATGTGTGTGTTTTCTTATTTTTTCTGCATAATACCATTTGCACCTTCTATATATGAAAATAAGTTTCAGCATATAATTTATATTTTTATTTTATTTTTTAAAAACAGCTTTTATTTTTTAAAAATGCAAAAACCTTAAGAAGTACCATATGGATTTTAAAATGAATATGCTATGAATTTATTAAAAAACTGTACGTGATGAGCAAAAAGTAAAGATTGTTTCGAACTCAGCAAATCAAGCTTCATATAAATAAAACAGTCAATATTTTCCAAACAAGGAAGCGCACGTTGGCTTGTGTTATCAGGCATTCAGCTACAAATTTTATACCTAGGGGTAGAAATACAAATATGCAAAAATAAGTAGTATGTACACACTTTAAAATGAATGAAACATGACTAAGAGTCTTACTTTCAATATTTGCAAATTTGATAGCTAAAAGTTCAGGCTTTGATTCCTCATCTGCAAAGTCAGCCATGGTATTCCAGACCCATGCCCGATCACTGCTATTATTAGGCTTTAATTCCATGTATGGTTGAACTAGAATATAAAATATGAGACATGAGGTATATATAACACAAACAATAGAGTGAAAAGGTAAAAAATATTGTGTTTTCTGTTAGCAATAAAAAGCTGTCTTTATATATATATATATTTGCAATTTTTAGGTTGAACAAAGTGCATAATGGTATTTTTAAAAACTAACACACTCAGTATGCAGTTTTCACTGTAAATATTTATAACTAGTCGCCTTTGGCGACCAGCCTGTTCGCTACCCTTGAAAATTCTGACCGTGGCAAATTCTAACCGTGGCACACTCGCTGGCGCGACCTACCAGAAGGAACGACCTACCAGGAAGTGCCACCCAATTTAGACAGGAACTCAGTGGGGGAGGCATCCACAGGGACCGTACCCTCCTTCCCCTACCACCAACCTCTCGGAAGGACTTACGGTCCCGCATGTTTAACGTGATCGTACTCCGCCTGAACACGGCGGCAGTTTTGGCAGTGGCGGGAATCGAACCCGGACCTACCTAGTGCAAATCCCGCGCGCTAACCACTGGGCTACCGCGCCCTCCGCGACAATCTCCATAACCTTCTTTTTATTCACCCAATTTAGACCGGAACCCAGTAGGGGAGGCATCCACAGGGTCCGTACCCTCCTTCCTCTACCAACAACCTCTCGGAAGGACTTACGGATCCACATGTTTAACGTGATCGTACTCCGCGTGAAAATGGCAGCAGTTTTGGCAGTGGCGGCAATCGAACCCTAGCCTACCGAGTGCAATTCCCGCGCGCCAACCACTGGGCTACCGCGCCCTCCGCGACAATCTCCATAACCTTCTTTTTATTCACCCAATTTAGACCGGAACCCAGTGGGAAAGTCATCCACAGGGTCCGTACCCTCCTTCCTCTACCACCAACCTCTCGGAAGGACTTACGGACCCACATGTGTAACGTGATCGTACTCCGCGTGAACACGGCAGCAGTTTTGTCAGTGGAGGGAATCGAACCCGGGCCTACCGAGTGAAATTCCCGCACGCTAACCACTGGGCTACCGCGCCCTCCGCGACAATCTCCATAACTTTCTTTTTATTCACCCAATTTGGACCAGGACCCAGTGGGGGAGGCATCCACAGAGACCGTACCCTCCTTTCCCTGCCACCAACCTCTCGGAAGGAATTATCGACCCATATGTTTAAGGTGATCGTACTCCGCATCAGTGGCGGGAATCGAACCCAGGCCTACCGAGTGCAATTCTCGCGCGCTAACTTCCCGCGCGCTAATTTAAATTTATAATGACCATATGCTAGGTTCTTAATTCCACCATCCTCGTTCCATCGTTCTATCATTTAAAATAGCCATAAAATTAAAATATCCATTTAAAATATCTATAAATTAAAATATCCATAAATTAAAATATCCATTTAAAATCAAAAATTCATCCATATCGTTCCACCAATCCATAAATATAATAATTTCAAATACATCACCACAATTCAAACCACCATAATTCAATCATTTAAATTATTTAAAATATCCATTTAAAATATCATATAAATATAATAATTTCGCCCGATGTATACAACACTTATGCTCGTAATTCATTTAAAACCGAAATTCCATTGTTTCATTGTTCTATCATTTAAAATATCCATAAAATTAAAATATCCATTTAAAATATCCAAAAGTTAAAATATACATTTAAAAAATCCAGATCGTCCCATCATTTAAAATATAAATATAATAATTTATATAGAGCAAAGGCGCTCTATTCAGAACCGTGACGTCCCCACCCACCACCTTCCCTGCTTCAGCGGGGGAGAAATGAACGGAACGCCGAGAAATTTAAAATCATGGCGTCTTTAAAATTGCCATCCTGAAGGCAATTTTCATTATTTCTGGACCACATTAGACTTGTAAGAATGCCAGATATTTCAGCTTTCTAAAAATGTAAATTATTAGTCGAAATTATGAGTACTTTTCACGATGCGAGAATTTAAAAACCAAAAATTGATTTTTTGAGCCAAAAGTGAGTTTTGTTTTAAAATCTTTAAAAAATATTAGAAATCGAAATTCAGATTTGAAATTGATAAATTTTTACTCGAAATTCTCTGCTCTTTCCGATGGTGTAATTTGTTTTTTTCTACGATGTCTGGATCGTGGAGAAAAAAGGGCAAAAAATGGTCGAAATCGCATAAAACATTAAATAAATAAAAAAATAATTAAAATTTTAAAAATCGGTTTTCACGTGTCCCCTTCCCTCCCCCCCGGGTCTCCGATTGCCAAATTTCGTAGCTCTCCGACGCGCGGTCGCGAAACGTATAGTGTATAAGACAGACACACAGACACACAGACATTGCCTTTTATTATATAGATGACTCCTTTAAAGGAAAGAGTGGTGAATGAGTTGTGTCTGAATATTTATGATTTATACATGAATTAACCATAAACATTGATAATATACACATATTTTGTTTAACATTCATATTGAGAATTGCATAAGCGCCAATTAAAGAATCTTGGTAATTCTAGCTTTTTAGTATTTTTCTTTCTCATAACTGTGATAAAAGAAATCTGAGTGGCTACTTTTCTTTTTTCAAAGTGGCGAAACTTAGTGGATAACAAACAAATTCCTTGTATCTTACAGGGCGGCTTTTTTTTTTTTTGCACAAAGCAAATTAACAGTGTAAAATAACTTCAGAAAATTTAATTTTATTGTTTAGATTATTACAGGGAAAAACAATTTTTTCACAAGAAAAACAATAGAAAGAAAATTATAAAAATAATAAAATCTGTGGCTACAATTCTTAAGTGGTTATTAAAACATAAAAGTGACTAATTTATGGCTAATGAAAAAAATATCTCTCAGAACAAGGCTTATCTCTTAAGCTTAACCATTTGTATGGGATCTACTTTTGAAGGCAAACTCCACTCGATACTAAACTGTGCAGATTGATTTATTTATAGTCTTGGCTGGTATTGACTTTTAAGACGATCAGTTGAAAAAAATGTATTAATTTGATGAGGCTGAATTTGGAACTACAGCCAGTTTCAACAATGAAATTACATTTAATTGAGGATAAAAATTAAAATTATGTACATAAATATAGTAGTTTATAACATCAGAGAATGTTGACAATACCTGAATGTCTAAATTGTTCTTATTTTCAAAAAAGGGTACAAAACTTTCCTTTTAATTTTAACCTTTTTTTAAGCCTTTAGTTAAAATATTTGCTGTAATTTTAGCTAAAAAAAAAAGCTATCATCCTGACACTTTTTATACAATAAAAAATATTTTTTCTCAGAAAAACCAATTACTACGGACATAAGTAGTTATGATGTGATTCAATCCCAAGATTCTTTCATTTTTCAGTATACAAAGTATTTATTGAAATTTGAATTTTTAAATTAATTTTTGTAGTTTTCAGATGCATATCTATTTATTTCATATAAATATTGGGGAAAAAAAATATCCAAGGTTGACACTTAGGACAAGACATACACAGGACAAGACATATGACAAACACAAAAAATGATTAAAGTTCATCGATAAAAATGATCATGAAAAATTTTGACCAATATGAAGCTTAGAAAATTCCAAAGGCCCTATAATACTAAAATACTGATATAGATTTTTTTAATTACCATTTTATGTGACAAGTTCATTACCATGTTATCATATCAAGTTGCTGGATTTAAATCGTTACTGCCATGTTTCTATATGAAAAAATATAAATTTGACTTAATTGATGAAATTTAATTGTGAGCCAGTCTCAGAATTGTGCTTTGTTCAAAGAAATAAATGGTATGAAATGTCAAAAATAAATGTACAATGCAAACCTACAGGCCACATCATTTAATTTGATATGTGGTCTGTATTTTTTAGTCAAGATCTTGGATGCAGAGCAAAAAAAAAAAAACTCATAAAAATAATATATCTATATATTATGAAACAATTTTATACATACTATAATGGTTAGCACAAATTTTTAATGTTTTGTCCCTTCTCATCAGTATACGAACATAGCTGCCAGCTTCATGTTTTAAAATTTTGACATCACCAGTGCCCCTCTCTTTCCATTCTGGTGGATCAGCAGTACTATCGAATCGAAACAATTTGGCTCGTCTGGAACAGAAAATTAAATAAGATAGTTACAAATTCTTTCAAGACAACTGATTAAAAGATAGTAATTGTTGATTAAAATATAATAGTAATCTTGCATAATAAAAGATAGTGTCTGTATGTGCTGTCTGTAATAGAAATTTGAAACTTTGGACAATGGCTAAATTCAGAGATATTTCAGGCCCCCAAACAACATAACTAAGCGATATTTTTTAAAAATCAGAATTAGTTTAATTAATGAACTTTTAAAGCTGAAAATGGGTCATTTCCCCCCATTATGTCAAATCCATCTATTCAGACAATTTAACATTAGAGAGGCAGAAGCAGTCATTTTGACCGCATAACTACTTTGAGAAACGATTCCTCCAAAACGGCTAATCACAGCCCATTGAAATTTTATCTGACAAAAAATTTTTATAGTAAAAGTCATAAAATTTCAATGGGTTGAGATTAGCCATTTTGGAGGAATTGTTTCTCAAAGCAATTATGTGGTCAAAATAACTGCTTTTGTCATTCTAGTGTTAAGTCAAATGTCAGCACTTTTCTTTCATGTTTAGATGTTAAATTATATAAATTTTGTGAATAAGATAAATTTTTATGATTTAGAATACAGAATTATTTTAATAATTATAAATGTGCTCTGAAAATTTCACTTAAATCAGATGAAAACTCCCTGAGACAGCAATTAATTTTTTGAATTTGACTTTTTTTTTTTTGGGGGGGGGGGGGGGGGGAAGACAACATTTTTTCTTTTTTACGATTTCCAAGTATTTTTATTAATTGTGTGTGTTTTAAGTCTCTTGAACTTTGGTTTTCTAACTTCATGGATTTAAAAAGATAACAGCACATAATAAGATGTTCTGCCAATGAACTAGACGTTTGTGCGCATGTGTAGTGAATCACAGCATGCTTATTTAGAGCATATTAAAGGAGCTTATTTAAGCCCTATTAAACCTGTGTTGCATAACTGACATGGTTGCACATGGAAATAACAGAATTTGGAAATGATTGGTTTAAAACAGCTAATTTGGCAATTGAGTGGTGTTATTTGTATTTGTATTATTAAAATAGCAGGAGTTTATGCAGGTCCCAGGCAATGTCCAGCAATTTGTTCTAGCCTATAATAATAAAATATACCTGTCTGTTTATGGCATACTAATTGCATGTAATTTGAAGGGGCTAAATAGAATATTCTTATAGTTACGTTTATAGAAGAATTTTCCTTGAGGCAATACAATTTAAGCTAGGACATAATTTTAATACTAGTATGTGATGACATATGGAGGATTGATACATTTCAAAATATATAAATATTTTTTAATTTATTTAAATCTCAGTATATTGTTTTCAAATAATAAAAATAAGTTAGGATTCATGTATTCATAAAGTATAAATGAAACTTTCATTTCAACAGATTGAAACAAAATTTTGAAATTTCAGCTTTCTTTTTATTGATTACTTGAAACTGAGTTTTTTTTCAGCCTTTCAAATGAAAATAGTGAGTTTCTGTAACGCAATTCAGATACAGATTTATTTCTTGCAATTTGTGTTAATATTTGGGTTATGGTAGCTTTTTATGCTATAAAAACCATTTGATCAAGTATGAAAATTTTTGGAGTGCACCACAGCACTTCAAAAAGAGAGATAGCTATAAAGTTGAATTATTGATAATTGTCAATCTTTAGGTAAAAAAAAAAATTTTTTTTTACTTCATAGTTTCTAGAATCTTCTGCTTGGAATAAGTTTTTGGCCATGTTTTTTTTTTAAGATTTCTAGTAGATGACTAAGCTGTTTAGCATGATTTAATGGAATTTTAAGGCATATTTTAAATGTAAATGTGATAAAAACATCATTTTATGTTTATTTGTGTCAAAAATGTGCAAAATTTAAACAGTATAATGCACCATGCATTGAATCATCAAAAGATATATGTTATTTTGCTACACCACAAATTAACTAAAATATACAAGAAAAGGTAAAAATTCTTTAACACATAACATTACAGCCTAAACACTAAAACATGGGAAAATTTGTCACTATTTGCCACTGGAAACATCGCCACTATCACTCTTGCACAATTTTGCCCAGGTAGGACCAGGAGGGGGGGGGGGGGGTACAGGCACCACTCAAGTGTGTATGTGTGGGTGCGAAGACTTTTACATTTTTTAATTTTTTTGTGGGAGAAGCCATGAAAAATTTACATAATTATGAAAATTAAATATGAAGAAAGGGGCTCCATGATAAATGTTTTAAGGTGGGATAGGCATGCTTAATTTGTATGGGGATATTTTAGGCTGTTTTAGAAGGGTTAAGTGCCCTGGTTGCTTTTTTGTTATAAGAAGAGTGCCCTCCTTGCTTTTTTGTAATGAGAAATGCACTCTGTTTAGCCCTTTCTTAAGCAAACATGTTTTCCACTGGGCATTATCTCCCAACTAAAAATAATAAGATTAAGCTGTGATCTAGAGTCAAAGAAAACATCCCCCATCATACATTCAACAAAATGGAAATAGCAGAAAGGTAAAGATTATTATCCTAATACATTACAAATTTTCGAGCCCGTGCAAAGAGAGCTTGTCTGCCTGTGGCATATTAATTCAAAGTTTGGATTAAAGATGTCACTGCAGTGTGGCTTTGGTAACATTGCAAGCTATTTTTCTCATCTACTTTGTATGACTGTTGTTTAGGATAGGGTCTACAATGAGACACAAGAACTCTACACTAAAATCCTGACTTTTTATTTTGGGTACTCTGTTCCCAAAACTTTCTCCAGGGGCTCTACCACCAACTGCCCAGAATTATTTTCTGTTAGGTCAGAAATCCATATTATTACACCTGGCCATTTACGAAAGGCTGAGATAACCTTACTATGAAGTCGTCGGAATTCGGGTTCGTTATTCTTTGATGGGCAGGGGGGGGTGGGGGTGGAGTTAAAGCTGAACCTCAGTTTACCAATCAAAGTCAATAGCGAGATTCTTTAATACGAAGGGCGTTAACATAGTGCTTTATAAACTTTATTTTGTTTTACCGATTACCTTTTCGCAGATGAGAAGAATATTTTGATTAATAGAATTATGCGATAACAAAAGGTTGGAAAAGAAATATATTTTTTAAATGAAATACTAAATATTAAATGTACTAAATACTTTTGATATCAATTTTCGAGAAAAGTTTTCCAAGTCAAGAAAAAGGAAATACAAAATAGAATATGTTTTTTTAATGTTAACACTTTTTAACAGGGATATCAACCACTGTTTATTTATAAATTTTACCTAAAGTTATTCAAAGTTTGCGCATCTAAAAAAGATAAAACTAGAATTAATATTTTATGGTTTGGTTTTGACGTCAGTACCATAGAAAAGCAAATTTATGAATGTTTGAACAATTTTTGTTGACCCAAGTTGTTTAAATTCTTTCACATTTAAGAAATAAATTTTAAATAAATTTTAATAGTTTTTACTGTATATTCATTTTATTTTTGTTGTACTTTTACAAATTAAAAAAATTATAAAATTCTTCTGAAACTGTGACGAGTAGTAAAATATATATCTTGTACTTGCTTTTTGTAAATTTGAAAAGTATTGGGAGTTTCCCCTCCTTGCACAAAATATGGTGAAATTCATGTAAATGCTTAGGGAAAATCTGAAGTTTTTCCCCCTCTAATATTAATAACATATGGAAGCGAAAATCATTCATAAAAATAAAACATGGATAAGTAAAATTATAATATTGTAAAAAAAAAATGAAAAAAAAAAATGAAATATATTTAGTAAAATGTTATTTTTTTCTTAAATAGTTTAATCAGAAAAAACTTTAAATCTGCGTGTGTCGATGATCGGCGCTCTATGGACTACAAAAAAATTTATTTTAAAATAAACATTATCTGTCATAGTAGAAAATGTATATTTCATCTTTTGTTGGTATAAAGTATACTTTAAAAATGTTTCAAATTAACTTCAAAAAACATTTTTATAAAAACATTAAATTAATAATTTATTTAAGTTAGGTGATTTGAGGATAAAAGTTAAGCTTTTTAAACAGAAAATTTTGCACATTATTTCAAAACATTTCACCTGAATATTTTAGTAACAGATGGCAGTACAAGTTTAAATATTAAAATACTGTTTAATTCAACCCTGAGACCTCTCGATTGCAGAGCACCTCACCTACCGTCTAAACAAGATTGCTACATCATGTTGAGTGAAATAAGAAATTGCATGCTGTAAAACTTACAGTGATATTTCAGGGTATTCTTTTAAAAGTAGAATACATTTTAAAGTTGTTTTTATATTGTTTCAGAAAAACATAAAAAGTATATAGAGAAAATATAGATTTTATTTTCTAAATTCTGTCAGATGTTTATTTAACGATTCGTAAAAGATAGATAGTTGTGTTTGCTAATGTTAACATAGCTGAAACATAAAGCTAAAATAATTATACGGACTTTCAAATAGAAAAAAAAAGAAATATATTTTAAATTGATAAGGGCAGATCCTCTGAAGTAAACAAATGAACTTGTATTTTAATATGATATGTGGAATAAAATGTTCAGATTTAATGAAACATTGGTGCTTGTAAAATTTCTAAAGATCATTGTTTTACATTTTCCAAAGAAATTATAATCGAAGCATTTGAAATTAATTCAGTCAGTAACTTAGTATTTATTTAACCTGAACAATGAAACAAATTCACTATCAGTTAGCATAATGAAGTTATCATCGGTGGTGGAATTTTTCTTTTTTCAAAAATAGTCACTCAATTCAAGTATTCAAGACTGCCATCTTGAGTACTGTTATTTAATACCTTATTTTAGATTTCACAGTCTCCTTAGATGGTGAAATTAAGAAGGGGTTTTTATGAACCTTCGTATAACTTTAGGTACCCTAATAAGACATTGTAATACCACATATCGTAAACATTGATTGACGTGCGGAATAAAGGATCATTTCGAACCCGGGTAAAATTATGATGTGTTGGTGGTAGGGCCCCTTCTCTTTTGTTTTGATTTTTGTGGTAGTCGTCATACATCTTCCAAGGTACTGAAAAACTTGCTTCACGAGCTGTATGGCTGGATCAATCAGGGACAAGCATTCTGAAGGAAAGGAATGCTAAGATTCAACGCACTCATATAAAGAAATTGCTATACTTGTATTTTCAATGTGGGCATAGCTGCCAACCTGGAGAAGAAGAAAATAGGAGCACTTCACACGACATCGATATGTATACTAAAATGTCACTTTTCATTCACAGGACAATTAATGTTATAAAATGGATAAAGCATGCAAATTATTATTAAGCATGAACAGTTGTTTTCATATGCCATTCAACTAGTAAATATTTATAAAACAAGAATACTTCATATTTTAATTTATTTACAAAATGTTTCATTTTCTTCTGAGTTATTCAAACACATTTAGGTGTGTAACTCTTTTGTACAAATTAACACAAAAATTATAACCAAAGATGAAAAAAAAAAAAATGATGCTCAATAGTAAAATGTTTTAAAGTTTGTCTGCTGTCACAATTTACATGTCTGCCTTTTCAGAAAGTGCAACTGCTGTTGCAGATTTAGCTTTTTTTAAGAAAGCATTATCAAATACTTGAGAATAACAAGCTCCCGTAACATAAGTTTTGGCAACTAAAATTGCCTGTAGGGTTTGCATACTCATTGAGCTTTGGAAGTCTGTTTTGTTGCATTGCACAAAAGATAAATATTTGCTCACAAAAAGCATTACTGTGTGGGAATGTTAAGATTCCCAACATAGTCCTACTTAGATGGGTATATAAGGGTTTACCAAAGGGTCCCATTTTCTTTGAAATCATAACCCATTAGTTATTAGTTCGTCTTGCAGACAATACATTTTCTGGAACAGAAGTCAATTGATAATGTAAGAATTCTGATTCTAGTTTGTCAACAGCATCAAAAAAGATTCTATTCTTTCTTTAACAACAAGCAAGGAAAAAAATCAATGAAATACTTAAGTGATGAAAATTTAACACAGCCTTTTTTAGATACATCAGCAACTTCAGTATGCGGCAGTAATTCTGAAGGTGTAGGGAAACTACAAAATATTTTTTTCACATAGGTGAAAAATTCCTCAATTTCGTTTGTAGAAGACAAGTCTTTCACATATTCTGCTGTTTGTGAACCAATTGTGATTTAAGGAGGTCATTATATTTTACATCAAACACAGATTGTGAATTTTTCATTATGAAACTTTTATTTCCAATAAAAAAGAAACTGTAATTTGATGTCTGTATTTTCTTTAATTGAAACTTTTTTGTCCACATGCCTTTGGCTTTGGCTTGGGTAATAATATCTCCTCTTCCACTGTGAAATTTTGAAGTCCATTGCACAAATTGAGCAAAAAGCATATTCAAATTCACTACCTTTAGATAATTTCAAAATAACATAGCTGCCAACCTACCAAACAGAAAAATAGGCACACATTTCAGAAGGAAAAAAAAATCAAGATTTTTGCCTGCACTTACAGGGCTCATTAATGCAATTAAATCTTAAATTGTACAGCAACTAATACTCATGTATATTGTGCTTATTTAACACACACTCAACAATGAAATGGAATAATTTTATCAAATTATTTTTATTAAGTACTAAAATTCATTGCAGCTGATTTAGCTTGGAACAGAGGAACAGATTGGATATAAAGAATTTGGCAAAATCCGCCATTTTTTTTTGCCGCCAAGAATGGAGCCAACGTGTATGGTGTTTGAAATGTCCTAATGAACGCCATCTTGGGCATTGCATACAACAAATATAAACATATATAATTAAAAATGCATAAAAATGTCACCATAAATAAGTATAAAATAATGTTAAAATATTAAGAAAAGTTAATACTTCGAAAAAAGATTGTACTTTAACGAAATTTCAAAAGAACGATACTTAGCAAAAATATTACTCTTTAACAAAATTTTAATAAACGATACTTAGAAAAAAGTTTGTACTTTAAAGAAATTTAAAAAAAAAAAGATACTTTTAAAAGATTGTACTTTAACGAAATTTCAGAAAAATGATACTTAGAAAAAAATTGTAAAAATCTAATACATAAATAAGTATAAAATAATGTTAAAGTATTAAAAAAGATGGTACTTTAACGAAATTAAAAAAAAATAAACAAGTCTCACGTAGCAATGGCTGTCTGTGCGACAACTACATGGATGTAACATGAAAATCATAAAATTGAATATAGTCAAGAAATTAAACTTTAAATTACCCTCTAAAACAAAGCAGAAGAAGCCATGCTTAAATCAAAATCAGAACACAGTACCTGGTTTAATGAAATCCAAAACTTTTCAAAGAAAAATACGTGTAAATATCCAAATTGCACAAATAACTTTTTTCACATTGCGGTCATCAGAGAATGATCGTTATTTCTATGTAAATTTTCTGCTTCTACATTATTTTATCTATTAACATGTGCAATCTTTAATTTTTTGTATGATATTCACGTTTTTAATATATTTTTACACACACAGCAACAAGTATCGGCCGTTCAAATAGTTGCAACAAAACCGGCCGTCCAAATAGTTGCTCTTAGTCCTCTGGACGAGTCAGACGGTCTGGGTCTTCAACACACAGCAACAAGGGCGCGGTAGCCCATTGGTTAGCGCGCTGGAGTTGCACTCAGTTGGCTCGGGTTCGATTCCAGTCGCTGCCAAAACTGCCGCCGTGTTCACACGGAGTACGATCACGTTAAACATGTGGGTCCGTAAGTCCTTCCGAGAGGTTGGTGGTAGGGGAAGGAGGGTACGGTCCCTGTGGATGCCTCCCCCACTGGGTTCCGGTCTAAATTGGGTTGCACTTCCCGGCCGTCCAAACAGTTACCTTACACCTTTCTGGTAGGTCGGACGGTCTGGGTCTCAACAACAACAACACACAGCAACAACAGAACAAAAATAAAATGGCTGGAGCCGAAGATAACAGAAAGCTAAAAGGGGTTGCCAAGAAAAAACATTTCACGCCAAGAGCAATTTATTTTCATGCCACATTTGGCAATTTATCGCTTCAGAAAAAAGGGTCAAAAACCAAATTCTTTATATCCAATCTGTACCTTTAGCTTTCCTCAGCATGCTCTAAATAATTCTGAACCTATATTTTCTTAGTGTTTATTATTCTCAGAAATCATTTAAACTAACATTATTATGCTATGTTCATTTAAACTAAATGATTAAACAAATGTCAATTTTTAATTAAAATTCTAAAAACATGTAAATGTAAATACATCAAATTCTAATTTATGCTTTTGAAATAGTTGTATTTCTTAAGTATCCAAATTATTATTTTAATATTGTTATTCAAAAAATAGTTCTTCATTTCATTAATAATAAGTTTAAAAAATAGTTTTTCTGTATAAAACATGAAATAATTACAAAAATTTTAAACAATGCAGACAGATTGCAAAAGTGGAAATTATTTTCACAATTAAACGAAATATAAGGAGGATCATGCACAAATGACGTTTTTCGCTACACTACTGCAAAATAGCCTTTCATTTCATTAATAATGCGTTTGAACAATAGTTTTTCTGTATAAAATATGAAATAATTATAAAAAACTTTGATGATGTAGACAGATTGCAAAAGTAGAAATTATTTTCACAATTAAACGAAATATAAGTAGGATCGTACACAAATGCCATTTTTCGTGAAACTGCTGCAAAATAGCCTTTCATTTCATTAATAATACGTTTGAACAATAGTTTTTCTGCATAAAATACAAAATACTTTTGGCGATGCAAATAGGTTGCAAAAGCGGAAAAATAGTTTCACAATGAAACAAAATATAAGGAGGATTGCACACAAATGCCATTTTTAACGAAACTGCTGCAAGAAAGACTTTCATTTCATCTATATAAATAAAAATGAAAATCTGTCTGTCTGTCTGTCTGTTTGTCACACCATCACGGGAGAAAGGCTGAACCGAATTTGATGAAATTTTGTGGGTAGCCCAGAAATAGCCCCACTTAAAATTATATCCGTGCTTTGAGTTTCTACGACCAGTGGTTCTCGAGATATTAGTAAAAAACGAAATTTTCGTTTGTCTCATCATCACGGAAAAATGGCTGAACCGAATTTAATGAAATTTGGTGAATAGCCTTGAAATATCCCCCCATAAATTTTGTCCAAGTTTCGAGTTTCTAAGACCTGGGGTTGTCGAGATATTAATGAAAAACGGAACTTTTCCCTAGGAGTTCTACTCCCTAACTCCGTGGTTTATCCAAACGAAAAGCTTGAAAATCGTTTGAAAGTGAATTAAAATTTAATCTCTGAGTTTGATGGGAGATTTTTTGCGTTAATTAGTCACTTTCTGAAAACATGAATTGTTTGAAACATGATTTAAAGGGGAAATCTATCTCCATGGTTCATGGTTTATTTAAAACAAGCTTTTACGGAACAATGAGAAGTATAGAGAAATCAAAATCGTTATTTAATTTCGCAGTTTATGTTATAAGACATGACATATTTAACATGTTATAAGATTCTATCTTATATCATGTTACTCAGAAACGCAATTAAATTAAATCTGTCTGTTAATTTTAATAATTATTTTTTCGATTTGAATAATAAATAAATGGATATAAAAATATATTTTAGAAAAGAACGATTTGATTTTTCTTATAGCATTTTTGACTGGATAATATCAATTACGGTCTTCAGGTTTAAAATTTATTTATATTTTCGGGGATTATTGATTCAAGGATTATTGATATTTTCAAGTTATTATGCAATTATTTTATTATGACAAAAATTGTTTAAACTCATATATTGTATGTTGTACGAATCTTCTACAAATACACGTGTATATCTTTTAATCTACGAGAATATAAGTAGTACAGGTATATTGACATATGTTTTGATATATATTGGCATATATTGGAATCAATTACGACCTTCTGGTATAAAGAGTACGGATATTATTGATGTTTTCAATTTATTACGTCATCTCTTTTATTTTGGCAAATATTTTTGAGACGCATATTGTAATACGGGTAATCTTCTACTAACACATTGGCATATTTTCTGATCTGCGACAATATAATTAGTACGGGGTTGCATATATTCATTCAATTCCTATTTTTTCTTCTGTAAATTTGCTTACAAAAGGGGGCAGGATGTTTTATTCTTCAGATCTGATCGTGAAGATAATTTTGCATAGTGAGAACATATATTCTTAAACTTCTCTTCAGGAGCAATAAATTTAATATTTTAACAGAATTTGCACATGATTGCGAACTTTAAGTTTCTTTAAATTATACACTCCGTACGAATAACGGGTGTGCTGTTAGTGGTTAATAAATTTTAACATTTTAGGAGGATATATCATGTTGCTCGGCATCGCAATTAAATTAAATGTGTTTGTTAATGTTTTTATTATTTTTTTTCGATTTAAATAATAAATAAATGGATAAATGGATATAAAAGTATATCTTATGAATGGACGGTTTGATTTTTCTTTTAATTATATTAATTGCTGACTGCGTACATCAATTTCATTTATTTTGGCAAAGAGTTTTCAAGCTTATATCGTATTTAGCTACTAAACTCATATATTGTGTTTAGCCAATAAATTCATATATCCGATTGTTGAAACAGAAAAAGAGTAGAGCGGGTATATCTTCTAATACAATTGTAGTGTTTTCATTTAGTATATTGAAACGGGATAAGAATGTTTCATTCAGATCTGCAAATTCAAAGCTACGAATTTGGAGGGATATCGCTAATTTGACAACTTTTCTTAAACTTTGCCAAATTGACGGAAATGTCGCCAAATTGATATAAACGACACACAAACAGCTGCCATAAACCTTCGGGTTGGTCGTGTGGCTTGGGTCTTCTACATATCAATGAAATTTTTTTTTGTTTTGTTAGAAGAGAGTACTGAAATGATGTTTGGTTAGCATTTATCTGTCAGACCAACTTAGTAATACATCACTACTTAGTAATCCATCCTACTTAGTAATACATTTAGCGAATTTTTAAAATGTCACCAAATTGATAAAAATGTTTTCAAATCTATAAAAATATCTTGAAATTGATAAAATTGCGCTACATAAATGATATTAATTGTTTTTTGTTAGGGGATAGTATTGTGATGATATTTCGTCAATTTGTCGCAAAGTGGAACTGTCAGCTCTACAGTCCCACTTGGCGATAAATTTGGCGATTTTTTAAAATGTCGCTAATTTGACGAAACTGTCGCCAAATGTTCCATAGAAATATAACTATTTAGACGATATTTTTTCTACCAATTTATTTGAAGCAAATGATATCATGTCGCTTAGCAACGGATTTAAATCCAATGTGTTTATGCGGCAGACGATTTTTATTAAATCCTTTCCGATTTGAATAATGAAGATATGTATATAAAATAAATTTCATTGCCATTTCATTTTGGACTGGATAATATCAATTATACTCTTCAGGTTTAAACATTATTATTATTGATATTTTCCGGAATTATTGATTCAGGGATTATTGATATTTTTAAGTTATTACGCCATTGTTTTATTGCGGCAAAAATTGCTGACACACGCATATTGTACGTTGTACGAGTAATCTTCTAGGAATGCACGGGTATATCTTCTAACCTACGAGAATATAAGTAGTACAGGTATATTGGCATATATATTGGAATCAAGTACAGTCTTCTGGTATGAAGATTAAGGGGATTAATTATATATTCAATTTATTACGTCGTCTGTTGTATTTTACCAAAAAACATTTGTGACTCATATTGCAAAACGGGTAATCTTCTACTAATAATCGGACATTATAAGTAGTACGCCCATATAATTTTAGCACTTTAATTTTGACATATATTGGAATAAATGACTGTCTTCAGATTTAAAGATTACGGGTTTATTGGTATTTTCAATTTACACATGTAATCTACTAATACAGGTTATATTTTCTAATATTCGCGTATATAATTAGTACGGGTCCCATACAATTTTAACGCTTTTATTTTGCATATATTGGTTCAATTCCATATTTTTTTTTATATTTGCTTACATAAGGGGTCCAAGATGTTTTATTCTTCAGATATGTCCATGAAGATAATTTTATATAGCGAGAACAGAGATTCTTAAACTTCTTTTTAGGAGCATTATATTAAATATTTTAACAGAATATTTTGATTAAACATGTCATTTAGTATACTATAAGAATTTGGGCATGATTATGAATTTCAAGTTTCTTTATATTATATACTCCGTACGAAGAACGGGTATGCTGCTAGTTAATAATATGTTTAAAAAATAGTTTTAAGACAAAATAATTTAATAAAATTTTAGTCAATGCAAATGAGTTTCTCCCACATTAATTAGATAATCATTGGTCATCTCTCTCCCTCGTGACGCTGTGGAAATAATCGCCGTTTAAGATAAGCTAGGAAACAGATTTTTAGATGAAAAAAAGGAAAACTTCGATCTCAAAATTTGTGACTTCGTTTCTCATTTCATGACATTTTCAGAACATCCGTGATATATTTCCGATTTTTTGACTTTTGTAACCTGTAGATATAAATACAAAAATACAAACATCACTCGCAGTTCCTACCGTTAATTCCTACACAGTGGTAGCAGAAAACTTACAAGCAAAAAACAACTGAAAGTTATGACTTGTATCCATGTTATTTCTGCCTAAAAAGGGGGGAAAATAAGGGCATCTGAGTGAAAACTGGGAGATTGAGCGACTTACCCAGGAGATATAGAGAAAAATCGGGAGTCTCCCAAAAAGTTTGAATTCATTGGGAAAGTGTGTGGGATCTTTTTGCCATACCTTTCTCTTCACAAAACTATGCATTTGCGGGAATTTAGAAAATAGGGGAAATATGTACATATATTTAAAAAAATTATTTGCTTCGAAAAATTGGATTTCCAGAGCAAGCTATAAAAAACGGAGAAACTCTGGGTAAATCAGAACACTTGGCAGCTATGATGTGGGGAAGAGTTATCTCACAGGCACCTGAGTGGTAAAGCAAACGCCTCGGAATATTCGGTCACTAAGAGACTAATTTGTGAAAAATACTCAAAATCATGTTAAAACATAAGACTAAGATAACTAAAAAAGATAGTGCCGAGATGCACCTCCTTGGGTTCCAAAGTACCTGTGTATTATATTTATTGGCCGCATGATGCTTAGATGAACAAATAAACAAACAGACATTTATTAATATAGAAGAAATATTTATAAAAGAACATTTTAATGAACTCTTAAATGTTCCCATTTCTATGTATTTTTTAATGTAGAAGTAAACTGAATATAGTTTTGAAACTCATATATGTGTGAGTTGCCTTTGATTTACTTTTAAATTAAAAATTAACTAGTGATAGTCTTTTGAGGACTGTGGGAACTCTGAAATGTATTAAATCACCCTAATACATGTATCAAGTATCACTAATATACAGGTGGCTTGATACAAATAAGAGGTCAATGTGACTATTATAGCACACCTGCCAACATTAGAGATTAAAAATGCAGTAGATAGTGAGGTGAGCATTTTTACTGTGCTCTACAAGTCAGCGTATAACCTGTTCAACATCACTTAGGGAAAAATATGGATTTATTTTTTACACTTCAAAAACTGAATGCTTATTTTTACAAAAAATAACTAACTATAGCATTGACAACGCTTACTATATAAAAAAAATGTTTTTACATAGTCATGTCAAAAAACATATCAGTAGCATAAACTTAGAGAAATTTTAGAGGGGCTCACTGAAACAAAAGGTGTTCAGTTCTCATATTGTCATTTAGTTACTTAAATGTGGAAGGAAAAATGTTTTTGGGAGTCTATTGCATAGAAAATAAGGGGGAAAAATTCCATTGTGAAATCACTTATTTTGAACATGTTATAAAGAAAAAATACTTCATTTTTATATAAAATGCAAAGATGTAAAAGTACTGTTTAACTAATTTGAGATTTTATAAAAATAAGATGGATGAAAAGGATGTTTAAACATTAAACGGCTGTAATCTAGATACATGTGAAATTGCAGAAACTAAATATGGATGGAAAAGGATGTTTCAACATTGCACAGGAATGTAATCTATACCCGCGAAATCGCACTTTATTTTATGAAAATAATTAATTATTAACAATGAAACCTACTACAAAGAAATTGGTGTTGTGTATTTTTCATTCACATAATTTGAAATTAAATATGGATGGAAGAGGATGTTTCAATATCACACGGCAATGTAATCTCTCTTTTATGAAACATTATCCATTAATAAAGTGAAAATGATTCAACTTAGTACTGGTACTAGGTTCACACACGTTAGAAACGAAAAGGCGGCTGCAAATTTAATCGAAATTCCCTTTAACAAAGAATCTTTATAGAAAAATCCTTAACTTTAGAGAATTCTAAAAAAAAATTGATAAAAACTGTTGTTGATTCCTGGAAAAACCCAATAGAGTTGGAAACTATGTTATAAAAAAAAAAGCTAAAAAGTTTAATTAGTGGTAAAGAATTATTTTGTGAAAATAAAAGGACATTTTGATTATAAATATTATTTAAATATACTTTACATAAAAAGGAAAATAAATGTTTACGGAAACCGTATCAATCACCCCATACAGAAATTCTTATAATTTAAAAAGTCATTTGATTCATGTATTACCATTTAAAAACTTTTACAATATATTTATAATGGATTACAAATACTCAGATTTCAAGAAAAATACAAATGATGTATCTTAAGCTCGTCAAGAAAATAAAATAATAATTTCTAAGTGTATTATATACTAATATTTTGTCATATTTTTGTTCATTACTTTTTAACAAATCATAACATAAATAACTACAAATTTAATTTGGTGCTCAGGGTGCTACCCATAGTAGGGAAAGTAAAGAGATTCGATGTATCAATTATAACATAAAAATTGTATACATTTTAAACTTACATTGTGAAAAGTAACTCCTCATTCTCTTCTAATGTTTTGATTTCAACCAGAGGTAACTTTACAATGGGTTCAAAATGAATCTCGGGACTTGGTGGAACATCACCCTATAAAATCACATCAAACTATTTTTAAATTGCACCAAACTACTACAGAAAAAAAGTATTTAATAGCAATTTAAAATGTATAAAACTCTGGCTTTTGCTCTATAGGAATCACAATCAAGATATAAACTACACAGCTGTTTTAAATTAACAAAATCCTCATAAGAGAGGTGGGGATCACAATTTGTCCCATTCCCTCCATAAAAATGTGCAGATAATCCAGATTCCGGTTGATCCGGAGAAAAACCCCTCACACCTCTTAGCTCGCTCGCCAAGCATTCCGATTACGAATGCTTTACGTTGTAATCTGGTAACATCCAATAAGTACACACTTCTATAGTTATTATTTTCTGAAGTAACAGAGCATTTATTTGCACATTATTTGATTGTTTAATATTTTTCTGCACTTCTTGGTTTTTTAGTTGCAAATTGATAATAATTTGATATTTTCTTTTAACTTTAGTTCTATTTCTTTGGATTTGTTAATATTGTTAATTACATTTTCCTTATATCTTCTGGTAAGCATGAACAAATGGATGGTGAATGTAGTGTTGTAAAACGTGGTCAAATAAATGTTGGTTTGAATGAATCTAGCATTAAATTTTACTATAATTTGGAAAATAAAGATATGAAAGAAGTGATTAATTGGTGTGTTATGAAAGGACTTATGAGTGATAAGTAGGATGTTTGTAAAGGTCATATCACATTCAAGAACTTTTCAGGCAATTTTTCGGATAACCAACTTTTTAAACAATTTTTACCCCGAGTTTGTGGTAAACACTTGTGTGATAAGCACAAAATGTTGGAACAACCCTGAACAACTTTTTCTGGACAGAGTGGAAAAAGTTGTTGCTTTCGGACAATTTTTCAACAACCAGCCAATCAGAGATGAGTAGCGGAGATAGTATCACGTGAAGAATAAGTGGCGCAACTGGTTTATGATGTGAAATCTACGAGCAATGTGGCCAAAGAAAGTGGAAATTTCTGCATCTTTCAATATTTTCAGAATTTATACTATTTAAGAGATGGAATTATTTATATTTCTTTCCTGGAAGAAGAGTATTCAACAAGTTTACCAACATGGTATGAAGAATTAAGCCGATTTTGATTTGAATATCAATGTAATTAAAAGTTTTAAGGATGAGCATTTGGAATACACTTTTAAACAGGTATATTTTGTATATTTTTCATTTATATTCTGTTGCATGATTATAAACTGACTTATGACATGTTCATGCGATTTATATTCACAACATTGAAAGCTTCTGGGATTATGTTAAATGTACAGAATTGAAACTCTTTGATGAGAAATAAACATGTATTGCAGTATTTCAGCCAATCTGTTTATTATGTCAGATACACTATTTTATTGCTGAACCCGTTATAGAAATTGCCCGATATAGCAAAAGTTTGATTTGAAAGTATCATATATTGTTCCTAAATTTTTCTTGTGTTTGAATAACATTTTGTTTACATTTCTGTTTATGTGATCTCCGAAATTGTAATTTTAAAATGTTTGCAATTTAATTTACTTGAAGTTATGCATGCAATACTGTTTATTTATAAAACTAATAACTAAAATATGTGCATTGTCTGTATATATGAGCACTGTTATTATGTAAGAAACATAATTTATGTATGCATACATCCTTTTATTAAAATCCTTTGTGCCCATGGGTACAAAGGATTTTAATAATCAAGAACAGTTGTTCATTAGCTTTAAAACTATGTATTCAACATTCAAAGTTTTGATGATTTTGAGAATAGCATTTAACATTTAAATAATTTTTTAGATACAAAAACTTTGAAAATTAACGTAATTCGAATTTCATTAGAAATATAAATTTACGCTTTTAAAATTTTCATATCATAAATTTGTACATGACAATACATAACACTGTACTGATTAAAATATTTTCAAGGTCTGAATATCAGTTGTTAAATTGTAAACAATGTTTGAAAAAAAATGTTCAAGACTCTAAAATGTAAATTATTTTAAGTTAAGCATAAAAAAAATTTTAAACACAATAAATGTATTTTATAGTAGTTAATTGCATAATGTGAACTATGAAGAATGACAAGAATTGAAAGCAAACTAATCCATAGCTTAATGGTTGATATAAATTTAGCAGCTCATTCAACTTCAAAGTATTTCATAAATATTGGATAATTGCTTATTTCTTTCCAATAGATGTAGTGTTTGCTGAATAGAATGTGTGGAGTACCTATAAATTAAAACTTATTTGTAGCCATTCAATGAGTAAGTCAAATTACAACTAGAGTATATATATATTTATATAAATACCTTTATATATATATGGTTAAATACCTGCTATAAAACAATCCAAAATCCATAATTAGGCGAAAGATCAGGTCAAATTAAAATTTTATAGATTTCAATGCAAAATCGATCTATAATATCCATGTAATGTAAAGCAGACGAATTACCAAGTGGTAAACACGCTGCCGTAACCCTAACAGCAATGTTGCAAAATACACAACTGTATATTTCTCGTCAAAAATGTGATAAAAATACAGTGCTTTCACTCGCAGTTTTTCATTTAGCCCAACTTCTTCAATTGTCCAACAACCCTATCACCAACTTTTTTGCCAGAAAATTGGTGAAAAAGTTGTCTGAACTAGTTGGCTGTTCCAAAAGTTCTTGAATGTGATATGGCCTTAAGTGATAAACATGGAGATGAAATGAAGTTGTGTGAGAGGAGTCCTAAAGGTTAGTGTTTTTTGTTTAATTTATCCGGTGTTTTGAAATTTTGGTTTGTATTTCTTTGTGTTAAGAAAATTGCTTTCTCCCCTCTTTAAAAGTTTTTAAAGTTCTTAATCCTTTAATTTTAATGCCGTTACTTTTTCTTTCTGGGTATTGTTTTTTTAAAATTTTGCTAAAGTACTAACTTTTTTCTAAGTTTTAAATTCATAAAATTCTTCAAGTATCGTATATTTTCTAAAATTTTCAAAGTTTCTTATTCTGCAATTTTACTAAGTTACACAATTTTCTTTTAAATTCACAAAAATCTATTTGGTGGGAGGAGCCTATTTCTAAACACAGAAGAATATGTCATTTAGGATGGGTGAAGCCTGTTTTAAAACATAGAAGAATGCGCCAATTTGGCACGATTTGTACTTAAGAAAAATTATGTGTGGGGAGTTATTATTCAGATATACCCAGATTTCAACAAAATCTTTTTATTTATGAAATTTTAGAAAGACATCCTTACAAGTTATAAAATTTATTTTATATAACTCATGTAACATTTTGTACACAGATGCAAAACGATCGCAATTCCCGTATCAACGGGAAGCAAATCTGTTTTGCTAATTTCTTGTTACTAAACATAAAAAACAGTAACTTTTAATTATCAAAATGCACTTAAGTTCTAAAATGCCGAGAAAAATTACTGCAATTCCCGTGTCCGAGGGAAAGAAACCTTTGTTGTATGTTAAATATCAAAAATAGTATTTTTAAGTAGAACTCTGAAATTCATTTGAGCTGTGCTTCATCAAAATGCTGAAAGGGGAAAAGAGATTGCAATTTCGTGTTTTCCTAAAATCTTGTTGTTAAACAGCATTTTAATTGAACTATCTTTCGTCAAAATGCCGAGAAAAAAAACCGATTAGTAGATGTCAAATGTGATTTAAGACAACTTTCTGAATAACTTCTGCAAACACTAAACCCTGGTTGAAGTAAGATAGCTGTATCTACAGGATTATTTTGCTAACATTGTCATTAATTTCACACTATATTTGTTGCTTTTGTATATTTTGTAAATAAATGTAATTTTTGTTAATTGTAATATCATGCAAATTTATATAAATTAAAAATTGTTTCAATGGAGCAAAATATTTTTAATTCTAGCTTAAGTTCTAAAAATCCACCTCAATATTTTTGCTAGGGTGAGAAAATCTCACTCAATTTTTGAAGTTAGTGGGAACCCTGCCAACTGTCCATTTCTTGCAGCTTTGTGTTTAGTATAAGAACATAATTGTTTATAAAATGCCGGCAAGTTGGCACACTTTCTTGACTCGTAGCATTCATAACAAAAAGTAAACAAACATTACTACCATACTTAAAACGGATGTAATATTAATATATTCACTTCTAAAAAAAGGGTAATATTATAAATAATAAATGAGCTTATACTTGTTCATCCGACATTATGTAATAGAGATTATCGAAGATTGAAAATTATTTAAAAAGGTTTTCCTTCAAATGCCTCGCAATGTAAACACAAATCGCGCCTAGGATTTCATCTGCTGCCAGATATATAATTCTGAAGGATGCGTATAAATTCAGTAACTCATTCAACACATATAGGATGTACAGCAGTGAGTAACCACGCCCTATAGGTAGGATTCAAGTGACGTCACATCTATCTAGCGACGAAAATCATAAGCTCTCTTTGTACAAATAAATATTGAACTTGCATTAGGTTTATATGTAAAAGATGCATTTTGATGTGAATTTTTTTTTAAGAAGTCGCTTTATTAAAACTATATCCAGCCGACATCATATATAATCATAATTTAAGATAAAGTAATTGCATTTGATAATGGCGATTTGTGCCGTAATTAACTGCAGCAAATGATCCATACGTGATTGTAATGTATCATTTTTTTCATTCTCTCGAATAATTGAAAATAAAGGGAATAAGGCCTTGTCTGAAGAAGCAAATAATGGCTTTCAAGAATCAACAGAGAAGATTTGAATACTGGAAATTTGAAGCACAGGAAAGTTTGCAGTGGGCATTTTATTTATGGTGAGTACATTATATGGCACAGTATGCTTTTCAATTTAAGTTTAATAAATCTTTAAAAAAAAACGCAATCTTTTTAGTTTCATAATTTGATTATATAATCATTGATTTATTAGCAATCAACTCCGTAATTTTTATTTTATTTCATAAATCTAAAATTAAAAAAAATTAACATCAAATTAAAATCACTAAATTCAGTAGTAGATACCTGTAGATTAATTTCGTTTGTGACAGACATGACATCAAATGTGTAATATGGCATATTTGACATATAAGATAATATTTCTAGGAAAATAAATTTTATTCATATATGTATATCTATATCACAGCTATTTCCTAGGGAAGTTTCAAAATCTCAATTTGTCTACTTATTTAATATAAAATTAAAAACCTATTGTGACAGACATGACATAAAACCGATATGTGACCATGAAAGTTATATCAAAACTCTCTGAATTGGCAAGAGATTGATTTGTGGAAACATTTTTTCCTATATAATAAAGTTTCCAACTATTACCATGTTGATTTTCAAAACTATTAAAATATAACTTTTCTGTGAGTAATCTTCATCAATCATAAGGATACCTCCAATTTCGTTGATTTTAGCTTTTATATCCAGGATCTAGCTGCAAAAAATAAGATTTGCAATGTTGTTTCATGGCGTTCTAGCTGTTGCTTGTACAAAGCAGTCGTCTGCCGCCCCAGTGGTGAAGTGGATAGCGTCTTCGACCGCTGTCATAGGGCTCGGGCTCAAAACCCGAGTAAGGCATGGATGTTTCTCGAGGTTTAAAAGTCAGTCTTCCGCCTACTGGGTCCTCGCCAAAATGTGAAGCTGCATCCCTCCGACCTTCGTCAGTGATGCTTTCGTATTGTAATAAACTTTGTTCTCTCTCGTCTTGTGTCGAAAGCCCAGGCCAGCCGACTCATCCGAAGATATAGAGCAACCATTTGGATGGCCTCTCGTCTTGTGTTGGATGTTGGAAAACCAGACCACACGACAGACCCGAAGGTTTACTGTAGCTAAGTGTGTGGCCGGGAACTTTATTTTTGATTCAAGTAATTACAACACATATTAAAATTGAATTACAACACAATAAGTTACAACAAGACAAGCAAAGATACAAAAAACACAAAAGCAAAAAAGAACACATAAGAAAAACAACAGGTTTAAGCAAAAAGTAACTGTGAAAATTTTAAAGTACAAAGCAATAAGGCTGCACAGGTCGACCAAAGAGACCCTGGAGGGAAATTTAAAAAACTTTAAATTTACTTAAAAAAAATAAATAAATAAATAAAAATAAAACAACCAGGGTAAGTTACAAAAGGGGGGGACAAAGAGAGACCAGGGCAAAGAACAGAGGGGAATATACAAAAGGAGGGGACGAAAGAGAGAGCAGGGCGCATAAAAGAGCAAAGAAAGGGTTACATAATGCCAGCCAGGACAATAATGCTGGACAAAAATAATATAGACAATGAAGGATATTTAAGTAACAGAAATATAAATTATCTATTAATGATACAAAAGTAAAACCTTTATGTTTGTGGACTATCTGTATAATCCATAATTTACAATATTTATAGATGTGTACAATATTTACAGATGTATAATTTGGAAGTAATATATGCGATTATAAATATTTACAGAATTAAAGTATAAATTAACAGAAATGTATATAAATGGGGTGATTATAATTTTGTTGTTATATTACAGACAGATATGAGTGATTATGATTTTGTAGATGTATATACAGACAGAGACACAATTTTGTATTGAGAATATATGTACAAAGGTATCACTTCAAAGTGTAAACATTTTACATTTCCATATATAAATCGCTTATTCACATTGTTTGGCAGGTTTGTATAACAGGAACAAGACTATACCGTTTTCAGGTGGTGACGAGACAGTTAACACAACGATAAAAAAACAGCAAAACACAAAAATAAAAACAAAACAATGGGGAACCCAGGAACAGCAGGGGGAGGGGATTGATCACCAGAGACACGGGGATAATAGGTACTCACAAGCTTTTCAGCGAACACGGTTCGAAATATCACGGGCGACGAGAACACAGTTCTCTCGTCTTGTGTGTCATTCTTCCTGCGTCACTGGTCCTGATTCGGCTATGTTCCGAACAGGAGGTCATATGTTCAAATGGTTGCTACGGGAACGTGACGTAGGTGAAACCTCCCTATAACGTTAAATATTTCACGTTTCCTGATTGGATTGATAAGAGAGCACGTGACGTTTTTTAAAATAAACCCCAGCCGCAGTTTGGAGGAGTTGTTTTCTGCTAACTGGTTGTAAGCACCTTTCTGGTTGTAAGCATTATTTGCATTGTGAAATCTTCGACACTTATTTATAATTTTAAATTTTTTTTCTGTATTCAAGTAGCCTTTGCTATAATTTTTGTACACATATTCCTAATTTTTTAAACAACATAATATTTTAAAGTAATATGTCGTTAATCTTTAAAATATTTGTGTTTCTTTTTATGAATACCTAAATTTCAGTTTATTTTCAAATGCTAAAAGACATAAAACTGAAAATATAATATTTAGAGATCTCGATCCTTCGGAAATACAATTGAAAAATCAATTGTTTTCCAGTAACTTTAAAATATGACCCAATATTTCATTTAGTGTCATTTATTTTTATATAGTTCAAAAGCGGATTGCAATGTAACAATTAATTGCAATATTACAAATGTAACATTGAATTTAAATTTGCAATTTTACAAATATTGAGTAGAACATGAAATTATTATTATTTCTTTTTAATTGAATTTTTATAAAAGGGAATTATATTTGATTTACTTATTCATGTATCCATTACATATATATGACCAGAATATTATCCATTTTTAGTAGTAAACAGAAATTGGCAAAGGCCTCGACAAAATTTTCAGCCATGAGCCTTATGTACTTTTAATCCACCACTGCTAAGAACTTATCAGTATCCAGAATTTGAGGGGAGGGGGAGATTAAGTTTTTCTCGCATGGTACAATACGCGTATATGTATGTACAGTATAGAAAAATCGTCATTTTATCTAGAGCAAACGATTTGATTTGGGGGAAGGCTAAAAGCCTTAGTCCCTTGTATCTGACAATATTTCAGTGCCATAGGATGCTTTTCGGATCTGAAAATGAAAACCGCAGGGACATTGTCGAAAAAAAAATTATACCATAGGAATAGGTTTGCCACTCAAAAAAATATTTAGTTTGGGGGTATATAGGGATTACCACACAAATATTTGCATGTTGGGATCTTGGCTATGATAAAGTTGATAATAATTTAAATTCCATTCAAATATATTAGAACATCATTTATATAAAATGAACTACTTATGTTTTTGAAAACATATTTTTGTTCATTTCATATATGTCATTTCATAGAGGTGAAGGGGATCCTTTGAGGAATATGAGCCTCGGGCCCCAGTTGGGCTAAGTCGAGTCCTGGAAAGCCGCTTATGATTGCCATTACAGATGTCGAGTAATGGAAGATTTCAGACTTGTAGAGATATCTGCAAAAGTGATGATGTGGTTATTTGCGAATACAATACAATATGGGCTGAATATTAATATTTTTACAAACTTATAAAATGCTCTGGAGTCCTTTCCCCCTTCTCACTTTCGTCTCTTTTGAAGACTACACGGAGATAACATCCGTACAGGAAACCTTTCCTATGACTTGAATATAAGGTTGCCAGATGCTGAAGATCGGAGGAGGGCTGATAGATTTGACAATTTATCGCCAATTCGACGACATTTCGAAGGTTCAAAAACCAGGTATTTTACAAGATATGAGATATTTCTAGAAGTTTCTACAGAGAGAGTCTATAAAAAGAGTTATCCCTCAGTAGGAGAGCAGTTAACGAGATACTAGTTACATTGAACTCTGACTTACGTCAATGTTTTGAGAAGAGTAGCTGCTGTTTTGTGAAATGTGATATAACATTGTTTTAAAAATAGTATCTATTGTTTTGTGAAATTAGTGGAGCATTTAGTTAACTACTGTTTTACTGTATATTGTTCCTGTTTACGTTATGCTTGTGAATAAACGTGTTAGTTATCGAGAAATTTGGACTCATTTTTGTATCCTGAGCGCGCACACACGATTCTCGAGGATATGTCGTAACAATATCATGGGCACCCATAGGGGAGAGCAACGGGGCATTTGTCCCCTTGACATTCAAGGTCAAAAAGGTGGGCGTCAAACTAGTTGATGTTGTATGTCTTATTCTTGAAAATGCCACATTCATATTAGCGGTTTGATGCCCCGGTCCGCCCTGGGAAAAGTTCTATGGACAGTCACGCCAGAGGAGCAAGATCTGCTGAACTATTAACCGGACGAGTCCAAAGATGGTCCCACCGAGTCTCGACTCCTTCTTTGACCCAAACCGTCCGATCTACCCGAAGGTGTAAGGTATCTGTTTGGATGGTCAGGAAGTGCAACCCAATTTAGATCAGAAACCAGTGAGGGAGTCCACAGGTACCGTACCCGGGCGCGGTAGTCCGGTGGTTAGCGCACGGGAAGTGCACTCTGTAGGCCCAGGTTCGATTCCCTCCGCTGCCAAAACTGTCGCCGTGTTCATGCGGAGTACGATCACGTTAATCATGTGGGTCCGTAAGTCCTTCTGAAAGGTTGGTGGTAGGGGAAGGAGGGTACGGTCCCTGGGGATACCTCCCCCACTGGGTTCCGGTCTAAATTGGCTGGCACTTCCCGACCGTCCAAACAGTTACCTTACACCTTTCTGGTAGGTCGGACGGTTTGGGTTTCAACAACAACAACAACAACACCCTTCTGGTAGGAAACCCCGGCCGTCCAAATAGTTGCTCAAGTCCACAGGACGAGTCGGACGGTCTGGGTCTTCTTCAACTCTTCTGGTAGGTCGGACGGTCTGGGTCTTAACAACAGGCACCGTACCCTCTTTCTTCTACCACCAACCTCTCAGAAGAACTTACGAACCCACACATTTAATATTTCCGTGCTCCGCGTGAATACGAAAACAGTTTGGGCAGGCCAGAAATCGAACTCACGTCGTCCGAGTGCAATAACCGCGAGTTAACCACTAGGTTGTCTCACCCCTGAATCTCGACACCCCCCCCCCCCCTTCTTCTTTCTTCTTCTGCAAGACAGACCTTACTACCTACCCGAATGTGTATTGTATTTGTTTGAACGGCTAGGAAGTGCTACCCAATTTGGATCAGAATCCAGTGGGGAGGCATCCACAAGGACCTTACTCTCCTTACACTACCAGCAACCTCTCGGAAGGACTTATGGACTCAAATGTTTAACATGATCGTCCTCCGCGTGAACATGACGATGGTTTGGGTAGAGGCAGGAATTGAACTCGGGTAGTCCGAGTGCAATTCCCGCGCGCTAACCCACTGGGTTGTCGCGCCCGAGTCTCTCCCCTGCCGCCGCAGGGTCTGGAAGCAGGCCAGAAAGATACAGTTACTCTCGGCTACCTGGAAGAGTCTGCTTCATGATTACCGGGATCCGTCCAGGTCAATCCACATATTGTACCTCTTAGGTGGGGTGGGTCTGGGGCTATAGAAGCCAGTGTCCTTGCAATATATGGCCTCATCCCTAGTGGGGAGACAGAGGAAAAAGAGTGCAGTTTCTGTGGATGGCACTCCCACTAAATATCAGTCTAAATTGGGTGACACTGTCCCGACTGAAAAAACCATCTACAGTGGACTTTCATACATTCGATGTGGTTTTCGACATCGATGGGAAGATTTCTGGGCTTTCGACATTCGATGTGGCCGTGAGGGACCTTCGGTCCCAGGAAGGCCGTAAGCAAGCGTCTTGGCTCTTGGCTGATCGTCTAAATAAATACCTTACGCTTTTGGTTGGTCGGACGGTTTGGGTCGAAAGAAAGGAAAAGGTCTGTGACCAAGCATTTTGGTGCCTGAGACGATAATCAGCACAAGTGCCTTTTCCATGCACCATGCCTTTGTAGTGTTATAGAAAAATATTTGCTTTGATGAAATCGAAATTATAATTTAGTAATGGGAGATGGGGCTGTACTGAAAAGGTACACATACCTTGTGTGGAAAACGTTCTGAAAAACGTGTCGCATTTACGTCACATAATAGGAAAATCCCGAAAATTTATCAAGTGCAGAATGTTAATATTAACGGAAATGACAAGAACGACCCCTCCAAATTGAATAGACCCTTAATGTAGATATATTAGAAATTAACAGGTTAAAAATAAAAAGATTATTGTAATAGAACAAATTGGAATAATACTCGTTGTATTTGAATATCTGTTTAATTCAGAAAATTTCTATAATTTAACAATAAAACCTACAATTAAATAGCAAATGTTAATAAAACCAATCTTTAGTGCATAGAGAAAAAAAAGAGAAATACCGTTATATATTCCTATGTATAATCCTAATAAGTCGAATATGTTAATATTTGCTTAAAAATTACTTCAAAAGGTAGGGAAAAGATTATTTATGGAGAAATGAGCTTTGGATTTGAAAAGTAAGTCGGCAAGAATAGAACCACAGCAGCACAATCTGACAGACAATTCAACCAATTAAGTAGCAAAGTTCTTGTTAATGATAGGATAATAAGGAAAGGTGATCAAGTATCCACTCGCTGTGACCATATGCAAAATATATCTCATAGAGGCTGGCTTGATAATGCTCACAAGGCTAGAGAGAGAACAAATGCATATCGAAATTATAAATTTTTAAACTACAATTCAAAGTCACATAGTTCATGTGAAAAGGTTTCTTCGTCTGCAAAGCAGCCTCTGCCTACTGACCACTCAAAATCCTGAACAAATAAATATATTTACTGATTTGAGTGTCCTATGAGAAAACTGACTAACAACCGTAAATTCAATTTTAGAAAGTAAAATATCTTTGACTCTTTTGTGGGAAAACCAACAATGAATTTGGCTTATATTTGAACCTTCAAATTCTGCTATGGTTTGATTTTATTGCTGAAAATTTCTCATTGAAGTCTTCTCTGCATCAAACCTAAGGATAAAGGAAGGATTCTGATAAAGGAAGGACTTGCCTGCTCAGGTCTAACAATGAATGTCATTTGCATCCTTCTGGAAAGAGACTGTTATTTTATTATCAAAGAAAACTAGATCAGACACCTAAAACAGTTGAACTTTATAGGTTATTAAAAAGAAAGTCTTCGAATTTCATAAAGTCAGTAGCGACTTGATAGCTCAATCATGAGGATTCAAGAGGGTTAAGCGTCGAGTAATTTGGATAAGATTATATACTGAGATTCGTGCGATGTTGTTAAATTTGGTATATGACATGGAAATTTGACGGATTATAAGAGCAAAAATGTGTTGTTGTTGTTGAGACCCAGACCGTCCGACCTACCAGAAAGGTGTAAGGTAACTGTATGGACGGCCGGGAAGTGCCACTCAATTTAGACCGGAACCCAGTGGGGGGGAGGCATCCACAGGGACCGTACCCTCCTTCCCCTACCACCAACCTCTCGGAAGGACTTACGGACCCACATGTTTAACGTGATCGTACTCCGCATGAACACGGCGGCATTTGTGGCAGCGTGCAAATCTAGCGCGCAAACCACGGGGATACCGCACCCGAGATGGCCAACAGCACGCGGTGTTCCGAGGTGGTCACCCACCAAGTACTAACCGCGCCCGATGCTGCTTGACTTCGGTGATCTAACGAGAACCGGTGTAATCAGCACGGTACGGCCGTTGGCGGATTAGTTCAAGCCTTGACCTCAAATTAGGACGAGAAGACTTAAACAGATAGAAATATAGGAGAACATTCATAACTTGAAGGTGACCCCCAACTGTTTTCATAGTATATTCTAAGTGCTAGTGGCGGTAAATCGACCACTGGCTATAGTGCACCCAAGCTACTTACTCAAGCTACTAGCTACTCAATTTACTACTTTTCGAATACGAAATAATCCATAAAAGCAAATTTTGCAAGATTTTGATTGCTGTCGTGAAGCTTAACGTGGATCAGAAATACCTTATGTATTTTAACTTTAGCACATATTTTATTGTAGATTTTGGAGCAATTATATATCTATCTCCTTCGTTCCATTGTTAACGGTCCTCGTTATGTTAGGAATGAATGATGTTATAGCTTTTTCGGCTCCTCTCCTCTCTTTCTAGCCTTCAACATCATTCCGCTATACGAATCATTTCCATTCTCGCATTTGATAATTTCACACCATCTTTCCTTTCCCCGATATATTCCATATTTTCTTTTCAGTATCTGGTTCATTTCACTGTTTAAGGTTTTAGCGCACCTCCACATCAAATGTACTTCTTCATACTTCATTTAGAAATAGACCCCGCGCATTAATATATTTCTATCTCTTCCTACGACTTGGCAGAGACTGACCCTATCACGTACCCTGTAATTTAAACTGTAAACTTCCTCATTTTCATAGTGCTCCTTTCCATTGATTCTACTCAATTAAAATCTGGAATTTTCCCAGATAAGACACCCCATTAAAATTAAAATACCTTGAGTCTCATATATCTATCTGTATAGATAATATCCAAAGATTAGAAGGTTTCCTAAAATTGCATGGTCATATACAGGTCTTTTAGAAAAGTTCTTAATTACCCCAATAACTCTGTAAGAAAAGTCTATAAGTGTACTCTTGTCTATCCATAGTGAAGTGGTCTATATACAGTCGCCCAATCAAATAAAGGGAATTACATCGCTCCTACACTGTAAAACATTTGCAAGCATGTTACTGAAAATTTCAGGGGAATTAGCTGTCCGTAATGGGGCGTAAGGTTCCTGATAAATATGATAAAGTATTTGTGACTTTTCATATCAGTTTGTCAAAATGATCAATAAAGTAGCAGAAAATGAGCAAAGGTTGCAAAATGTTTTACAGTGATAGCCAGGAATTTAAATTTTCAGGATAAGGTCATTTCATGTGACGGAATGGTACAAACAAAGGACATTTTTTATTCCTATTTTTTATTTTTTTAGAACTATATGGCAATTTCATGCATTTTAACTGCTTTTATTTAATGGTATTTATGCTTTGTAAATGCATTTAAATAAAAAAATCTGATGTGAGCAGCACATGACTTTCCTTATCTAATGCAATGAATTTACTACTTTTACAGTAAAAAAAAACAGATTATTTTTATAATGGATATTTATATTGTTTCCAAGATATTGAATTTTTGTCAATTAGTCGTCCTTTTCATTGATTTACTGTCCTTTTTATCCATTTGGCGAGTTATTCGTTAATTTAGCAACATTTAAAAAAGTTGCCAAGTTGGCGACATTCCACTAAATTCGTCGCCAAAATCTCGCCAAGCGTTATGGATGGAGAAATAAATTATTATTACAGCAGATAAATGGCTATTGGCGTTCAAATACAAAAGTATTACTCAAAGTATCTTTTCATAAATAGAATGAGCTAGATCCACGAGAACGATGTCACCCAATTTATCGCATGGTATTACATATGAAAAGTGAACATGTTTCTCAATTGGAAATATTTTTTTTTTATTTTATATGATTCTTTGATAATTTTCTTTGAAAAATGTGCAATATCTCGAGAACGGTTCATGCTAGCGCTCTAAAATTTATGTCAATCGTTTTCTAATGGAAAATTACATAAGAAATGTCTATTTGCGTAACTTGATTAGAGATTTTGATTTTTTGACAATATTTTCAGAATTTCACTCGAAAATTTAGGGGGGTTCTGAACATTCGGTTGCGTATAAAAACAATAGACTTCCAGAATTCACGGATTGTAATTTTTATAACAAATTTCGTTCGAATTGGTCCATTCGTTCATCAGTTATCGTCTCCACAGACTCACTGATGCACACACACACACACACACACACACACACACACACATCACTTCAAAAATGTTCGATTCGTGATCAGGAATGCTTGAAACGTGCTCTCCCGTCGAAAACTCGAATTCGAATTTTCGACCCCGTCACAATACTTTCCTTATACATTATTGTATATAAGGAAAGTAAAAAAAATCATTGAAAATACATTTTATTTAGGCGAATTTCAAGTCATTACAGATTGTGACGTAAAAAATGTCAAAATTTCAACGGATAAAGAAAGCTTAATCTCTGTGAAATGAATTCAATGAAAATCGTAGTACTTCGTAATAGAACACAGCAACACATTAACTAAATAAATCCACAGATAGAATGCCATTAGTTGCTAAAACTCATTTATCAGCATTAAATAAGTGTATGGCTAAATGAGGTATACCACATGACGGAATGGGACGTCTTCAATACAGAAGTAAATCTCCAGTTTTGCACTGAAGTGCTTTTCGAAAAGAAAAAACATTATAAGCAATGATAAAGAAATAAAATCAAGAAATTATAA
Organism: Amaurobius ferox; assembly: GCA_951213105.1. Classification (NCBI taxonomy): domain Eukaryota; kingdom Metazoa; phylum Arthropoda; class Arachnida; order Araneae; family Amaurobiidae; genus Amaurobius; species Amaurobius ferox. The sequence goes on from OX578153.1 coordinate 3,795,987, forward strand.
TTTAATATCATCAGAAATGTATATCAATTACATATCATTTGCATATCAATTATATATCAGATTTGTACACACATTTTAACATTTATTCAAAGTAAAACATTCATCAAATTTACTCACTTAAACATTCATTTAATTTAACAATAAAACATTCATTTAATCTACTCAATGTGACTGAAATCAAGTCCAGGGGAAAACATTGTTGACTATTGTCTATTTCTGGCGCAGGAAGGTTCTTTAAAATATCAGCCTTTGATACCCAGGCTGAATAATTAGACTTGAAACAAAACTCGCAGTCCTTTTGTCACTTTTCTCATAAATGAGATTTTCAACTCATCATCAACTACTGACAGCATTTACCCTACAAATTGCTTTACACCTTTCTTGTCACAAAACGTACAATTACAAATTTTCCTACAATGTTTTTATATACGTCTTGTATGAAAAATGCTAGTTTATCTCTCTCGGCTGTTGAAAAATAAAACTATATATTTTCCTTTGACGGTGAATTTTTCTTATGTATGATGCTATATGGGGATAATGCTTTTTACATAATGTATTGAATGTGAGCCAGACAAACTCACGAATGCTTTTACATAATGTGTTGAATGTGTGCCAGGCAAACACATTAATGCTTTTACATAATGTATTGAATGTGTACCAGGCAAATTCACCAATGCTTTTACATAATGTGTTGAATGTGTGCCAGGTAAACCCACCAATGCTTTTACATAATGTGTTGAATGTGTGCCAGGTAAACCCACCAATGCTTTTACATAATGTGTTGAATGTGTGCCAGGTAAACCCACCAATGCTTTTACATAATGTGTTGAATGTGTGCCAGGTAAACCCACCAATGCTTTTACATAATGTGTTGAATGTGTGCCAGGTAAACCCACCAATGCTTTTACATAATGTGTTGAATGTGTGCCAGGTAAACCCACCAATGCTTTTACATAATGTGTTGAATGTGTGCCAGGTAAACCCACCAATGCTTTTACATAATGTGTTGACCGGCCGTCCAACCTGTTACTCTAAGTCCTCTGGACGAGTCGGACGGTCTGGGTCTTCAACATAATGTGTTGAATGTGTGCCAGGTAAACCCACCAATGCTTTTACATAATGTGTTGAATGTGTGCCAGGTAAACCCACCAATGCTTTTACATAATGTGTTGAATGTGTGCCAGGTAAACCCACCAATGCTTTTACATAATGTGTTGAATGTGTGCCAGGTAAACCCACCAATGCTTTTACATAATGTGTTGAATGTGTGCCAGGTAAACCCACCAATGCTTTTACATAATGTGTTGAATGTGTGCCAGGTAAACCCACCAATGCTTTTACATAATGTGTTGAATGTGTTCCAGGTAAACCCACCAATGCTTTTACATAATGTGTTGAATGTGTGCCAGGTAAACCCACCAATGCTTTTACATAATGTGTTGAATGTGTTCCAGGTAAACCCACCAATGCTTTTACATAATGTGTTGAATGTGTGCCAGGCAAACCTACCAAAGCTTTTACATAATGTATTGAATGTGTACCAGGCAAATTCACCAATGCTTTTACATAATGTGTTGAATGTGTGCCAGGTAAACCCACCAATGCTTTTACATAATGTGTTGAATGTGTGCCAGGTAAACCCACCAATGCTTTTACATAATGTGTTGAATGTGTGCCAGGCAAACCTACCAAAGCTTTTACATAATGTATTGAATGTGTACCAGGCAAATTCACCAATGCTTTTACATAATGTGTTGAATGTGTGCCAGGTAAACCCACCAATGCTTTTACATAATGTGTTGAATGTGTGCCAGGTAAACCCACCAATGCTTTTACATAATGTGTTGAATGTGTGCCAGGTAAACCCACCAATGCTTTTACATAATGTGTTGAATGTGTGCCAGGTAAACCCACCAATGCTTTTACATAATGTGTTGAATGTGTGCCAGGTAAACCCACCAATGCTTTTACATAATGTGTTGAATGTGTGCCAGGTAAACCCACCAATGCTTTTACATAATGTGTTGAATGTGTGCCAGGTAAACCCACCAATGCTTTTACATAATGTGTTGAATGTGTGCCAGGTAAACCCACCAATGCTTTTACATAATGTGTTGAATGTGTGCCAGGTAAACCCACCAATGCTTTTACATAATGTGTTGAATGTGTGCCAGGCAAACCTACCAAAGCTTTTACATAATGTATTGAATGTGTACCAGGCAAATTCACCAATGCTTTTACATAATGTGTTGAATGTGTGCCAGGTAAACCCACCAATGCTTTTACATAATGTGTTGAATGTGTGCCAGGTAAACCCACCAATGCTTTTACATAATGTGTTGAATGTGTGCCAGGTAAACCCACCAATGCTTTTACATAATGTGTTGAATGTGTGCCAGGTAAACCCACCAATGCTTTTACATAATGTGTTGAATGTGTGCCAGGTAAACCCACCAATGCTTTTACATAATGTGTTGAATGTGTGCCAGGTAAACCCACCAATGCTTTTACATAATGTGTTGAATGTGTGCCAGGTAAACCCACCAATGCTTTTACATAATGTGTTGAATGTGTGCCAGGTAAACCCACCAATGCTTTTACATAATGTGTTGAATGTGTGCCAGGTAAACCCACCAATGCTTTTACATAATGTGTTGAATGTGTGTCAGGTAAACCCACCAATGCTTTTACATAATGTGTTGAATGTGTTCCAGGTAAACCCACCAATGCTTTTACATAATGTGTTGAATGTGTGCCAGGTAAACCCACCAATGCTTTTACATAATGTGTTGAATGTGTGCCAGGTAAACCCACCAATGCTTTTACATAATGTGTTGAATGTGTTCCAGGTAAACCCACCAATGCTTTTACATAATGTGTTGAATGTGTGCCAGGTAAACCCACCAATGCTTTTACATAATGTGTTGAATGTGTTCCAGGTAAACCCACCAATGCTTTTACATAATGTGTTGAATGTGTGCCAGGCAAACCTACCAAAGCTTTTACATAATGTATTGAATGTGTACCAGGCAAATTCACCAATGCTTTTACATAATGTGTTGAATGTGTGCCAGGTAAACCCACCAATGCTTTTACATAATGTGTTGAATGTGTGCCAGGTAAACCCACCAATGCTTTTACATAATGTGTTGAATGTGTGCCAGGCAAACCTACCAAAGCTTTTACATAATGTATTGAATGTGTACCAGGCAAATTCACCAATGCTTTTACATAATGTGTTGAATGTGTGCCAGGTAAACCCACCAATGCTTTTACATAATGTGTTGAATGTGTGCCAGGTAAACCCACCAATGCTTTTACATAATGTGTTGAATGTGTGCCAGGTAAACCCACCAATGCTTTTACATAATGTGTTGAATGTGTGTCAGGTAAACCCACCAATGCTTTTACATAATGTGTTGAATGTGTGCCAGGTAAACCCACCAATGCTTTTACATAATGTGTTGAATGTGTGCCAGGTAAACCCACCAATGCTTTTACATAATGTGTTGAATGTGTGCCAGGTAAACCCACCAATGCTTTTACATAATGTGTTGAATGTGTGCCAGGTAAACCCACCAATGCTTTTACATAATGTGTTGAATGTGTGCCAGGTAAACCCACCAATGCTTTTACATAATGTGTTGAATGTGTGCCAGGTAAACCCACCAATGCTTTTACATAATGTGTTGAATGTGTGCCAGGTAAACCCACCAATGCTTTTACATAATGTGTTGAATGTGTGCCAGGTAAACCCACCAATGCTTTTACATAATGTGTTGAATGTGTGCCAGGCAAACCTACCAAAGCTTTTACATAATGTATTGAATGTGTACCAGGCAAATTCACCAATGCTTTTACATAATGTGTTGAATGTGTGCCAGGTAAACCCACCAATGCTTTTACATAATGTGTTGAATGTGTGCCAGGCAAACCTACCAAAGCTTTTACATAATGTATTGAATGTGTACCAGGCAAATTCACCAATGCTTTTACATAATGTGTTGAATGTGTGCCAGGTAAACCCACCAATGCTTTTACATAATGTGTTGAATGTGTGCCAGGTAAACCCACCAATGCTTTTACATAATGTGTTGAATGTGTGCCAGGTAAACCCACCAATGCTTTTACATAATGTGTTGAATGTGTGCCAGGTAAACCCACCAATGCTTTTACATAATGTGTTGAATGTGTGCCAGGCAAACCTACCAAAGCTTTTACATAATGTATTGAATGTGTACCAGGCAAATTCACCAATGCTTTTACATAATGTGTTGAATGTGTGCCAGGTAAACCCACCAATGCTTTTACATAATGTGTTGAATGTATGCCAGGTAAACCCACCAATGCTTTTACATAATGTGTTGAATGTGTGCCAGGTAAACCCACCAATGCTTTTACATAATGTGTTGAATGTGTGCCAGGTAAACCCACCAATGCTTTTACATAATGTGTTGAATGTGTGCCAGGTAAACCCACCAATGCTTTTACATAATGTGTTGAATGTGTGCCAGGTAAACCCACCAATGCTTTTACATAATGTGTTGAATGTGTGCCAGGTAAACCCACCAATGCTTTTACATAATGTGTTGAATGTGTGCCAGGCAAACCTACCAAAGCTTTTACATAATGTATTGAATGTGTACCAGGCAAATTCACCAATGCTTTTACATAATGTGTTGAATGTGTGCCAGGTAAACCCACCAATGCTTTTACATAATGTGTTGAATGTGTGCCAGGTAAACCCACCAATGCTTTTACATAATGTGTTGAATGTGTGCCAGGTAAACCCACCAATGCTTTTACATAATGTGTTGAATGTGTGCCAGGTAAACCCACCATTGCTTTTACATAATGTGTTGAATGTGTGCCAGGTAAACCCACCAATGCTTTTACATAATGTGTTGAATGTGTGCCAGGCAAACCTACCAAAGCTTTTACATAATGTATTGAATGTGTACCAGGCAAATTCACCAATGCTTTTACATAATGTGTTGAATGTGTGCCAGGTAAACCCACCAATGCTTTTACATAATGTGTTGAATGTGTGCCAGGTAAACCCACCAATGCTTTTACATAATGTGTTGAATGTGTGCCAGGTAAACCCACCAATGCTTTTACATAATGTGTTGAATGTGTGCCAGGTAAACCCACCAATGCTTTTACATAATGTGTTGAATGTGTGCCAGGTAAACCCACCAATGCTTTTACATAATGTGTTGAATGTGTGCCAGGCAAACCTACCAAAGCTTTTACATAATGTATTGAATGTGTACCAGGCAAATTCACCAATGCTTTTACATAATGTGTTGAATGTGTGCCAGGTAAACCCACCAATGCTTTTACATAATGTGTTGAATGTGTGCCAGGTAAACCCACCAATGCTTTTACATAATGTGTTGAATGTGTGCCAGGTAAACCCACCAATGCTTTTACATAATGTGTTGAATGTGTGCCAGGTAAACCCACCAATGCTTTTACATAATGTGTTGAATGTGTGCCAGGTAAACCCACCAATGCTTTTACATAATGTGTTGAATGTGTGCCAGGCAAACCTACCAAAGCTTTTACATAATGTATTGAATGTGTACCAGGCAAATTCACCAATGCTTTTACATAATGTGTTGAATGTGTGCCAGGTAAACCCACCAATGCTTTTACATAATGTGTTGAATGTGTGCCAGGTAAACCCACCAATGCTTTTACATAATGTGTTGAATGTGTGCCAGGTAAACCCACCAATGCTTTTACATAATGTGTTGAATGTGTGCCAGGTAAACCCACCAATGCTTTTACATAATGTGTTGAATGTGTGCCAGGTAAACCCACCAATGCTTTTACATAATGTGTTGAATGTGTGCCAGGCAAACCTACCAAAGCTTTTACATAATGTATTGAATGTGTACCAGGCAAATTCACCAATGCTTTTACATAATGTGTTGAATGTGTGCAAGGTAAACCCACCAATGCTTTTACATAATGTGTTGAATGTGTGCCAGGCAAACCTACCAAAGCTTTTACATAATGTATTGAATGTGTACCAGGCAAATTCACCAATGCTTTTACATAATGTGTTGAATGTGTGCCAGGTAAACCCACCAATGCTTTTACATAATGTGTTGAATGTGTGCCAGGTAAACCCACCAATGCTTTTACATAATGTGTTGAATGTGTGCCAGGTAAACCCACCAATGCTTTTACATAATGTGTTGAATGTGTGCCAGGTAAACCCACCAATGCTTTTACATAATGTGTTGAATGTGTGCCAGGTAAACCCACCAATGCTTTTACATAATGTGTTGAATGTGTGCCAGGTAAACCCACCAATGCTTTTACATAATGTGTTGAATGTGTGCCAGGTAAACCCACCAATGCTTTTACATAATGTGTTGAATGTGTGCCAGGTAAACCCACCAATGCTTTTACATAATGTGTTGAATGTGTGCCAGGTAAACCCACCAATGCTTTTACATAATGTGTTGAATGTGTGCCAGGCAAACCTACCAAAGCTTTTACATAATGTATTGAATGTGTACCAGGCAAATTCACCAATGCTTTTACATAATGTGTTGAATGTGTGCCAGGTAAACCCACCAATGCTTTTACATAATGTGTTGAATGTGTGCCAGGCAAACCTACCAAAGCTTTTACATAATGTATTGAATGTGTACCAGGCAAATTCACCAATGCTTTTACATAATGTGTTGAATGTGTGCCAGGTAAACCCACCAATGCTTTTACATAATGTGTTGAATGTGTGCCAGGTAAACCCACCAATGCTTTTACATAATGTGTTGAATGTGTGCCAGGTAAACCCACCAATGCTTTTACATAATGTGTTGAATGTGTGCCAGGCAAACCTACCAAAGCTTTTACATAATGTATTGAATGTGTACCAGGCAAATTCACCAATGCTTTTACATAATGTGTTGAATGTGTGCCAGGTAAACCCACCAATGCTTTTACATAATGTGTTGAATGTGTGCCAGGTAAACCCACCAATGCTTTTACATAATGTGTTGAATGTGTGCCAGGCAAACCTACCAAAGCTTTTACATAATGTATTGAATGTGTACCAGGCAAATTCACCAATGCTTTTACATAATGTGTTGAATGTGTGCCAGGTAAACCCACCAATGCTTTTACATAATGTGTTGAATGTGTGCCAGGTAAACCCACCAATGCTTTTACATAATGTGTTGAATGTGTGCCAGGCAAACCTACCAAAGCTTTTACATAATGTATTGAATGTGTACCAGGCAAATTCACCAATGCTTTTACATAATGTGTTGAATGTGTGCCAGGTAAACCCACCAATGCTTTTACATAATGTGTTGAATGTGTGCCAGGCAAACCCACCAATGCTTTTACATAATGTGTTGAATGTGTGCCAGGCAAACCTACCAAAGCTTTTACATAATGTATTGAATGTGTACCAGGCAAATTCACCAATGCTTTTACATAATGTGTTGAATGTGTGCCAGGTAAACCCACCAATGCTTTTACATAATGTGTTGAATGTGTGCCAGGTAAACCCACCAATGCTTTTACATAATGTGTTGAATGTGTGCCAGGCAAACCTACCAAAGCTTTTACATAATGTATTGAATGTGTACCAGGCAAATTCACCAATGCTTTTACATAATGTGTTGAATGTGTGCCAGGTAAACCCACCAATGCTTTTACATAATGTGTTGAATGTGTGCCAGGTAAACCCACCAATGCTTTTACATAATGTGTTGAATGTGTGCCAGGCAAACCTACCAAAGCTTTTACATAATGTATTGAATGTGTACCAGGCAAATTCACCAATGCTTTTACATAATGTGTTGAATGTGTGCCAGGTAAACCCACCAATGCTTTTACATAATGTGTTGAATGTGTGCCAGGTAAACCCACCAATGCTTTTACATAATGTGTTGAATGTGTGCCAGGCAAACCTACCAAAGCTTTTACATAATGTATTGAATGTGTACCAGGCAAATTCACCAATGCTTTTACATAATGTGTTGAATGTGTGCCAGGTAAACCCACCAATGCTTTTACATAATGTGTTGAATGTGTGCCAGGCAAACCCACCAATGCTTTTACATAATGTGTTGAATGTGTGCCAGGCAAACCTACCAAAGCTTTTACATAATGTATTGAATGTGTACCAGGCAAATTCACCAATGCTTTTACATAATGTGTTGAATGTGTGCCAGGTAAACCCACCAATGCTTTTACATAATGTGTTGAATGTGTGCCAGGTAAACCCACCAATGCTTTTACATAATGTGTTGAATGTGTGCCAGGCAAACCTACCAAAGCTTTTACATAATGTATTGAATGTGTACCAGGCAAATTCACCAATGCTTTTACATAATGTGTTGAATGTGTGCCAGGTAAACCCACCAATGCTTTTACATAATGTGTTGAATGTGTGCCAGGTAAACCCACCAATGCTTTTACATAATGTGTTGAATGTGTGCCAGGCAAACCTACCAAAGCTTTTACATAATGTATTGAATGTGTACCAGGCAAATTCACCAATGCTTTTACATAATGTGTTGAATGTGTGCCAGGTAAACCCACCAATGCTTTTACATAATGTGTTGAATGTGTGCCAGGCAAACCTACCAAAGCTTTTACATAATGTATTGAATGTGTACCAGGCAAATTCACCAATGCTTTTACATAATGTGTTGAATGTGAGCCAGGTAAACCCACCAATGCTTTTACATAATGTGTTGAATGTGTGCCAGGTAAACCCACCAATGCTTTTACATAATGTGTTGAATGTGTGCCAGGCAAACCTACCAAAGCTTTTACATAATGTATTGAATGTGTACCAGGCAAATTCACCAATGCTTTTACATAATGTGTTGAATGTGTGCCAGGTAAACCCACCAATGCTTTTACATAATGTGTTGAATGTGTGCCAGGCAAACCTACCAAAGCTTTTACATAATGTATTGAATGTGTACCAGGCAAATTCACCAATGCTTTTACATAATGTGTTGAATGTGTGCCAGGTAAACCCACCAATGCTTTTACATAATGTGTTGAATGTGTGCCAGGCAAACCTACCAAAGCTTTTACATAATGTATTGAATGTGTACCAGGCAAATTCACCAATGCTTTTACATAATGTGTTGAATGTGTGCCAGGCAAACCTACCAAAGCTTTTACATAATGTATTGAATGTGTACCAGGCAAATTCACCAATGCTTTTACATAATGTGTTGAATGTGTGCCAGGTAAACCCACCAATGCTTTTACATAATGTGTTGAATGTGTGCCAGGCAAACCTACCAAAGCTTTTACATAATGTATTGAATGTGTACCAGGCAAATTCACCAATGCTTTTACATAATGTGTTGAATGTGTGCCAGGTAAACCCACCAATGCTTTTACATAATGTGTTGAATGTGTGCCAGGTAAACCCACCAATGCTTTTACATAATGTGTTGAATGTGTGCCAGGCAAACCTACCAAAGCTTTTACATAATGTATTGAATGTGTACCAGGCAAATTCACCAATGCTTTTACATAATGTGTTGAATGTGTGCCAGGTAAACCCACCAATGCTTTTACATAATGTGTTGAATGTGTGCCAGGCAAACCCACCAATGCTTTTACATAATGTGTTGAATGTGTGCCAGGCAAACCTACCAAAGCTTTTACATAATGTATTGAATGTGTACCAGGCAAATTCACCAATGCTTTTACATAATGTGTTGAATGTGTGCCAGGTAAACCCACCAATGCTTTTACATAATGTGTTGAATGTGTGCCAGGTAAACCCACCAATGCTTTTACATAATGTGTTGAATGTGTGCCAGGCAAACCTACCAAAGCTTTTACATAATGTATTGAATGTGTACCAGACAAATTCACCAATGCTTTTACATAATGTGTTGAATGTGTGCCAGGTAAACCCACCAATGCTTTTACATAATGTGTTGAATGTGTGCCAGGTAAACCCACCAATGCTTTTACATAATGTGTTGAATGTGTGCCAGGCAAACCTACCAAAGCTTTTACATAATGTATTGAATGTGTACCAGGCAAATTCACCAATGCTTTTACATAATGTGTTGAATGTGTGCCAGGTAAACCCACCAATGCTTTTATATAATGTGTTGAATGTGTGCCAGGTAAACCCACCAATGCTTTTACATAATGTGTTGAATGTGTGCCAGGTAAACCCACCAATGCTTTTACATAATGTGTTGAATGTGTGCCAGGCAAACCTACCAAAGCTTTTACATAATGTATTGAATGTGTACCAGGCAAATTCACCAATGCTTTTACATAATGTGTTGAATGTGTGCCAGGTAAACCCACCAATGCTTTTACATAATGTGTTGAATGTGTGCCAGGTAAACCCACCAATGCTTTTACATAATGTGTTGAATGTGTGCCAGGCAAACCTACCAAAGCTTTTACATAATGTATTGAATGTGTACCAGGCAAATTCACCAATGCTTTTACATAATGTGTTGAATGTGTGCCAGGTAAACCCACCAATGCTTTTACATAATGTGTTGAATGTGTGCCAGGTAAACCCACCAATGCTTTTACATAATGTGTTGAATGTGTGCCAGGCAAACCTACCAAAGCTTTTACATAATGTATTGAATGTGTACCAGGCAAATTCACCAATGCTTTTACATAATGTGTTGAATGTGTGCCAGGTAAACCCACCAATGCTTTTACATAATGTGTTGAATGTGTGCCAGGCAAACCTACCAAAGCTTTTACATAATGTATTGAATGTGTACCAGGCAAATTCACCAATGCTTTTACATAATGTGTTGAATGTGTGCCAGGTAAACCCACCAATGCTTTTACATAATGTGTTGAATGTGTGCCAGGTAAACCCACCAATGCTTTTACATAATGTGTTGAATGTGTGCCAGGCAAACCTACCAAAGCTTTTACATAATGTATTGAATGTGTACCAGGCAAATTCACCAATGCTTTTACATAATGTGTTGAATGTGTGCCAGGTAAACCCACCAATGCTTTTACATAATGTGTTGAATGTGTGCCAGGTAAACCCACCAATGCTTTTACATAATGTGTTGAATGTGTGCCAGGCAAACCTACCAAAGCTTTTACATAATGTATTGAATGTGTACCAGGCAAATTCACCAATGCTTTTACATAATGTGTTGAATGTGTGCCAGGTAAACCCACCAATGCTTTTACATAATGTGTTGAATGTGTGCCAGGTAAACCCACCAATGCTTTTACATAATGTGTTGAATGTGTGCCAGGCAAACCTACCAAAGCTTTTACATAATGTATTGAATGTGTACCAGGCAAATTCACCAATGCTTTTACATAATGTGTTGAATGTGTGCCAGGTAAACCCACCAATGCTTTTACATAATGTGTTGAATGTGTGCCAGGCAAACCTACCAAAGCTTTTACATAATGTATTGAATGTGTACCAGGCAAATTCACCAATGCTTTTACATAATGTGTTGAATGTGTGCCAGGTAAACCCACCAATGCTTTTACATAATGTGTTGAATGTGTGCCAGGCAAACCTACCAAAGCTTTTACATAATGTATTGAATGTGTACCAGGCAAATTCACCAATGCTTTTACATAATGTGTTGAATGTGTGCCAGGTAAACCCACCAATGCTTTTACATAATGTGTTGAATGTGTGCCAGGTAAACCCACCAATGCTTTTACATAATGTGTTGAATGTGTGCCAGGCAAACCTACCAAAGCTTTTACATAATGTATTGAATGTGTACCAGGCAAATTCACCAATGCTTTTACATAATGTGTTGAATGTGTGCCAGGTAAACCCACCAATGCTTTTACATAATGTGTTGAATGTGTGCCAGGCAAACCTACCAAAGCTTTTACATAATGTATTGAATGTGTACCAGGCAAATTCACCAATGCTTTTACATAATGTGTTGAATGTGTGCCAGGTAAACCCACCAATGCTTTTACATAATGTGTTGAATGTGTGCCAGGTAAACCCACCAATGCTTTTACATAATGTGTTGAATGTGTGCCAGGCAAACCTACCAAAGCTTTTACATAATGTATTGAATGTGTACCAGGCAAATTCACCAATGCTTTTACATAATGTGTTGAATGTGTGCCAGGTAAACCCACCAATGCTTTTACATAATGTGTTGAATGTGTGCCAGGTAAACCCACCAATGCTTTTACATAATGTGTTGAATGTGTGCCAGGTAAACCCACCAATGCTTTTACATAATGTGTTGAATGTGTGCCAGGCAAACCTACCAAAGCTTTTACATAATGTATTGAATGTGTACCAGGCAAATTCACCAATGCTTTTACATAATGTGTTGAATGTGTGCCAGGTAAACCCACCAATGCTTTTACATAATGTGTTGAATGTGTGCCAGGTAAACCCACCAATGCTTTTACATAATGTGTTGAATGTGTGCCAGGCAAACCTACCAAAGCTTTTACATAATGTATTGAATGTGTACCAGGCAAATTCACCAATGCTTTTACATAATGTGTTGAATGTGTGCCAGGTAAACCCACCAATGCTTTTACATAATGTGTTGAATGTGTGCCAGGTAAACCCACCAATGCTTTTACATAATGTGTTGAATGTGTGCCAGGCAAACCTACCAAAGCTTTTACATAATGTATTGAATGTGTACCAGGCAAATTCACCAATGCTTTTACATAATGTGTTGAATGTGTGCCAGGTAAACCCACCAATGCTTTTACATAATGTGTTGAATGTGTGCCAGGTAAACCCACCAATGCTTTTACATAATGTGTTGAATGTGTGCCAGGTAAACCCACCAATGCTTTTACATAATGTGTTGAATGTGTGCCAGGCAAACCTACCAAAGCTTTTACATAATGTATTGAATGTGTACCAGGCAAATTCACCAATGCTTTTACATAATGTGTTGAATGTGTGCCAGGTAAACCCACCAATGCTTTTACATAATGTGTTGAATGTGTGCCAGGTAAACCCACCAATGCTTTTACATAATGTGTTGAATGTGTGCCAGGCAAACCTACCAAAGCTTTTACATAATGTATTGAATGTGTACCAGGCAAATTCACCAATGCTTTTACATAATGTGTTGAATGTGTGCCAGGTAAACCCACCAATGCTTTTACATAATGTGTTGAATGTGTGCCAGGCAAACCTACCAAAGCTTTTACATAATGTATTGAATGTGTACCAGGCAAATTCACCAATGCTTTTACATAATGTGTTGAATGTGTGCCAGGTAAACCCACCAATGCTTTTACATAATGTGTTGAATGTGTGCCAGGTAAACCCACCAATGCTTTTACATAATGTGTTGAATGTGTGCCAGGCAAACCTACCAAAGCTTTTACATAATGTATTGAATGTGTACCAGGCAAATTCACCAATGCTTTTACATAATGTGTTGAATGTGTGCCAGGTAAACCCACCAATGCTTTTACATAATGTGTTGAATGTGTGCCAGGCAAACCTACCAAAGCTTTTACATAATGTATTGAATGTGTACCAGGCAAATTCACCAATGCTTTTACATAATGTGTTGAATGTGTGCCAGGTAAACCCACCAATGCTTTTACATAATGTGTTGAATGTGTGCCAGGTAAACCCACCAATGCTTTTACATAATGTGTTGAATGTGTGCCAGGCAAACCTACCAAAGCTTTTACATAATGTATTGAATGTGTACCAGGCAAATTCACCAATGCTTTTACATAATGTGTTGAATGTGTGCCAGGTAAACCCACCAATGCTTTTACATAATGTGTTGAATGTGTGCCAGGCAAACCCACCAATGCTTTTACATAATGTGTTGAATGTGTGCCAGGCAAACCTACCAAAGCTTTTACATAATGTATTGAATGTGTACCAGGCAAATTCACCAATGCTTTTACATAATGTGTTGAATGTGTGCCAGGTAAACCCACCAATGCTTTTACATAATGTGTTGAATGTGTGCCAGGTAAACCCACCAATGCTTTTACATAATGTGTTGAATGTGTGCCAGGCAAACCTACCAAAGCTTTTACATAATGTATTGAATGTGTACCAGGCAAATTCACCAATGCTTTTACATAATGTGTTGAATGTGTGCCAGGTAAACCCACCAATGCTTTTACATAATGTGTTGAATGTGTGCCAGGTAAACCCACCAATGCTTTTACATAATGTGTTGAATGTGTGCCAGGCAAACCTACCAAAGCTTTTACATAATGTATTGAATGTGTACCAGGCAAATTCACCAATGCTTTTACATAATGTGTTGAATGTGTGCCAGGTAAACCCACCAATGCTTTTACATAATGTGTTGAATGTGTGCCAGGTAAACCCACCAATGCTTTTACATAATGTGTTGAATGTGTGCCAGGTAAACCCACCAATGCTTTTACATAATGTGTTGAATGTGTGCCAGGCAAACCTACCAAAGCTTTTACATAATGTATTGAATGTGTACCAGGCAAATTCACCAATGCTTTTACATAATGTGTTGAATGTGTGCCAGGTAAACCCACCAATGCTTTTACATAATGTGTTGAATGTGTGCCAGGCAAACCTACCAAAGCTTTTACATAATGTATTGAATGTGTACCAGGCAAATTCACCAATGCTTTTACATAATGTGTTGAATGTGTGCCAGGTAAACCCACCAATGCTTTTACATAATGTGTTGAATGTGTGCCAGGCAAACCTACCAAAGCTTTTACATAATGTATTGAATGTGTACCAGGCAAATTCACCAATGCTTTTACATAATGTGTTGAATGTGTGCCAGGTAAACCCACCAATGCTTTTACATAATGTGTTGAATGTGTGCCAGGTAAACCCACCAATGCTTTTACATAATGTGTTGAATGTGTGCCAGGCAAACCTACCAAAGCTTTTACATAATGTATTGAATGTGTACCAGGCAAATTCACCAATGCTTTTACATAATGTGTTGAATGTGTGCCAGGTAAACCCACCAATGCTTTTACATAATGTGTTGAATGTGTGCCAGGCAAACCCACCAATGCTTTTACATAATGTGTTGAATGTGTGCCAGGCAAACCTACCAAAGCTTTTACATAATGTATTGAATGTGTACCAGGCAAATTCACCAATGCTTTTACATAATGTGTTGAATGTGTGCCAGGTAAACCCACCAATGCTTTTACATAATGTGTTGAATGTGTGCCAGGTAAACCCACCAATGCTTTTACATAATGTGTTGAATGTGTGCCAGGCAAACCTACCAAAGCTTTTACATAATGTATTGAATGTGTACCAGGCAAATTCACCAATGCTTTTACATAATGTGTTGAATGTGTGCCAGGTAAACCCACCA
The DNA here is from genome assembly GCA_951213105.1 of Amaurobius ferox. Lineage (NCBI taxonomy): Eukaryota > Metazoa > Arthropoda > Arachnida > Araneae > Amaurobiidae > Amaurobius > Amaurobius ferox. The sequence goes on from OX578153.1 coordinate 3,811,313, forward strand.
ATGCTTTTACATAATGTGTTGAATGTGTGCCAGGTAAACCCACCAATGCTTTTACATAATGTGTTGAATGTGTGCCAGGCAAACCTACCAAAGCTTTTACATAATGTATTGAATGTGTACCAGGCAAATTCACCAATGCTTTTACATAATGTGTTGAATGTGTGCCAGGTAAACCCACCAATGCTTTTACATAATGTGTTGAATGTGTGCCAGGTAAACCCACCAATGCTTTTACATAATGTGTTGAATGTGTGCCAGGTAAACCCACCAATGCTTTTACATAATGTGTTGAATGTGTGCCAGGCAAACCTACCAAAGCTTTTACATAATGTATTGAATGTGTACCAGGCAAATTCACCAATGCTTTTACATAATGTGTTGAATGTGTGCCAGGTAAACCCACCAATGCTTTTACATAATGTGTTGAATGTGTGCCAGGTAAACCCACCAATGCTTTTACATAATGTGTTGAATGTGTGCCAGGCAAACCTACCAAAGCTTTTACATAATGTATTGAATGTGTACCAGGCAAATTCACCAATGCTTTTACATAATGTGTTGAATGTGTGCCAGGTAAACCCACCAATGCTTTTACATAATGTGTTGAATGTGTGCCAGGTAAACCCACCAATGCTTTTACATAATGTGTTGAATGTGTGCCAGGCAAACCTACCAAAGCTTTTACATAATGTATTGAATGTGTACCAGGCAAATTCACCAATGCTTTTACATAATGTGTTGAATGTGTGCCAGGTAAACCCACCAATGCTTTTACATAATGTGTTGAATGTGTGCCAGGCAAACCTACCAAAGCTTTTACATAATGTATTGAATGTGTACCAGGCAAATTCACCAATGCTTTTACATAATGTGTTGAATGTGTGCCAGGTAAACCCACCAATGCTTTTACATAATGTGTTGAATGTGTGCCAGGTAAACCCACCAATGCTTTTACATAATGTGTTGAATGTGTGCCAGGCAAACCTACCAAAGCTTTTACATAATGTATTGAATGTGTACCAGGCAAATTCACCAATGCTTTTACATAATGTGTTGAATGTGTGCCAGGTAAACCCACCAATGCTTTTACATAATGTGTTGAATGTGTGCCAGGTAAACCCACCAATGCTTTTACATAATGTGTTGAATGTGTGCCAGGCAAACCTACCAAAGCTTTTACATAATGTATTGAATGTGTACCAGGCAAATTCACCAATGCTTTTACATAATGTGTTGAATGTGTGCCAGGTAAACCCACCAATGCTTTTACATAATGTGTTGAATGTGTGCCAGGTAAACCCACCAATGCTTTTACATAATGTGTTGAATGTGTGCCAGGCAAACCTACCAAAGCTTTTACATAATGTATTGAATGTGTACCAGGCAAATTCACCAATGCTTTTACATAATGTGTTGAATGTGTGCCAGGTAAACCCACCAATGCTTTTACATAATGTGTTGAATGTGTGCCAGGCAAACCTACCAAAGCTTTTACATAATGTATTGAATGTGTACCAGGCAAATTCACCAATGCTTTTACATAATGTGTTGAATGTGTGCCAGGTAAACCCACCAATGCTTTTACATAATGTGTTGAATGTGTGCCAGGCAAACCTACCAAAGCTTTTACATAATGTATTGAATGTGTACCAGGCAAATTCACCAATGCTTTTACATAATGTGTTGAATGTGTGCCAGGTAAACCCACCAATGCTTTTACATAATGTGTTGAATGTGTGCCAGGTAAACCCACCAATGCTTTTACATAATGTGTTGAATGTGTGCCAGGCAAACCTACCAAAGCTTTTACATAATGTATTGAATGTGTACCAGGCAAATTCACCAATGCTTTTACATAATGTGTTGAATGTGTGCCAGGTAAACCCACCAATGCTTTTACATAATGTGTTGAATGTGTGCCAGGCAAACCTACCAAAGCTTTTACATAATGTATTGAATGTGTACCAGGCAAATTCACCAATGCTTTTACATAATGTGTTGAATGTGTGCCAGGTAAACCCACCAATGCTTTTACATAATGTGTTGAATGTGTGCCAGGTAAACCCACCAATGCTTTTACATAATGTGTTGAATGTGTGCCAGGCAAACCTACCAAAGCTTTTACATAATGTATTGAATGTGTACCAGGCAAATTCACCAATGCTTTTACATAATGTGTTGAATGTGTGCCAGGTAAACCCACCAATGCTTTTACATAATGTGTTGAATGTGTGCCAGGTAAACCCACCAATGCTTTTACATAATGTGTTGAATGTGTGCCAGGTAAACCCACCAATGCTTTTACATAATGTGTTGAATGTGTGCCAGGCAAACCTACCAAAGCTTTTACATAATGTATTGAATGTGTACCAGGCAAATTCACCAATGCTTTTACATAATGTGTTGAATGTGTGCCAGGTAAACCCACCAATGCTTTTACATAATGTGTTGAATGTGTGCCAGGTAAACCCACCAATGCTTTTACATAATGTGTTGAATGTGTGCCAGGCAAACCTACCAAAGCTTTTACATAATGTATTGAATGTGTACCAGGCAAATTCACCAATGCTTTTACATAATGT